>NQII01000576.1:0-25448 GCA_002778355.1 Clitarchus hookeri
ATTAGCCGATATGTCAGACAGTATGTTCTAGCTTCCACAACTATTCAAGGTTAGTAATTTGGGGCAAAATTCGATGCTGCATTGAAAGTGTGAATGCAGTTACATGAAGTATATTGCAATTAGCTAGATATTGTGTTTTTCGTATTCTGGCGAAGCAACTTTTGTATCCGAGGAGGCTCTTAAATTTTATAAGCGAAAAGTAATTTTTTTTTCGGAGCGAACGCAGTAGGCCTCAGAAAACGTTACTATTATGTACTTTAAAAATTATGTGGCTCGACGNTTTTTTTTTCGGAGCGAACGCAGTAGGCCTCAGAAAACGTTACTATTATGTACTTTAAAAATTATGTGGCTCGACGAATTTTCACGAAACTTGCATCGAGTGACAAATATAGGGTCTTTTCCAAAAAACGGGAAAATAATACCTGCAAATAATGTATGTGGTCATTACTTATCACACTTAATACGAATTTCATTGGGGCTTCAAGTAATTTGCAGTATATACCATGACATGTGATGGTGAGGAGGGCTATGAAGGTTGGAGTGTTTTTATGGTAAAACACGTAAAACATATTTGAAATATATTTATATTGGTTCGCTGAATCGTGTTAAATGTGAGAACGCCCCTGGAATCGGAACCTTAATTTACAAAACGTTATTCACAGGGTATTTTTGCCGACGATCTAAGGTTATACAAGTATAAACCACGGTAATCAGAAGTCGGAATATCATTCAATTCTGATGAAGTTTGCAATATTGTCTATATTCACGAGAATAATGTACTACGTATTATATTAGTAGTAGAAAAAATATACATGTTGTATATCATACAAAAAGACATTAACATGTGTTGTTTACAAGCAGTTGACGTGTATCGCAACGATACATTCGTTAAACAATACTGCACAGAGACAGGAAACAAATGCTCATCAATGTTGGTTCACGTGACGTTTGTATACTGGCAGTGAGCGCAAATGCATTGTCCCGTGTGAATTTGACCGTACGAAGGCATGTGAATTACGAATTATATTAAGTGTGTTTCGTTGCGATTCTTTCCATATGATGTGTTAAATCGAATTATTGTGTGAAAATGCGATTGTGTATTTGCAATTATGTCCATGTGAAGTGTTAACTTATAATTATTTTGCGGAAATACGAGTTTTTGCGGATTTTCGACAAATTGAATAGATGTCAGCGTGTCCTATACGTGAGTTACAGGCAATAAATCACCAATAAGCTATATTACATGGGTGAGCAATGCAAATTTATACTTTGGTTTTTGCATGTAACAGATGTGTAGTGAATTGTACTGTGTAGTATTCTATTGAAGGGCTTACTTACTGCTGCCGCCCAGTTATGTCAAATGCCAAATACCTAGCCAAATTAAACACAACCTCACGATTGGTGACTTACAGAGGGTGAATTAACCGACGCGAGCTTACTTATTGTTACAATTTCTGTCAAAGTCAGTGGGCTTAACAGGTTCGCTAAGATAGAAAGGTTTTAATTAAAGAAAATATGTAATTTAAATTACTAAATTTATTAAAAATAATTACAAAAAAATACTCGCGTCTCAGTACCTCAAAAAAATTTTATATATCTGGCTATATACCATTAAAGAATTGAATTAGTCAAATTTACAATTACCGCAAAGAAATTAATGTAACTGAATAATTAAAAATCAGTCCCAATAGAAAGTGTATCANAGTCAAATTTACAATTACCGCAAAGAAATTAATGTAACTGAATAATTAAAAATCAGTCCCAATAGAAAGTGTATCAAAACCTATTCAATTATTTTATTAATTAAATGTCCAAAATTGACATTACCAATATTTACAATAAAATCCCTATTACATGTTCATTTAGTCCCACCACAGTTTAGTCCAGGTCCCACCAGTCAGCAATGTTCTGGGCGCCCTCGCACATAGTAGCATTCATTCGTCAGGTATAATACCCTCACGTCCATTCAAACCACAAACACCTCGTCTGTCGTCGCCTTGTAATCTTCCGTCATCGACTGTCCTTTTCTCCGTTGTCTCTCGCTGCACTACACGTCGATTGAATACCACACTCAGCCAATTGGCTTCCACAAACGACTTCTGACACTTGGACCGCTGCAATACTTATAGTGTCGTAGGCCATCGCCCAGAAATTTCTCTAAATGCTGCCTTGCACAGAGGGTCCTGGTTCCCGGAATATTCATCCGCGTCATTTAACTTGTTGACATCTCGAGCAGCACGAGGAGGAGGGACTGTGATGGCAGCTAGGTCGCTGCTGTCAGTCATTCTCCCGGCTACCAGGCGAACAATAGGGCAGCGAGTTAGTCTGCCTATGTGGAGGAGAGAGTCGAGGTGGGTCACCCCCCACAGAGTGGGACCACGCAAGGAACTCGCGTCTAGTGCGAGCTTCAGCGCATAACACTGCCCGCTCCCTAAGTCTATCAGTCCCGAACACACTCTCCTACATTAGGATTGTCGTACAACGATAGTCAGTCGATGTTGACAACCTTAGGCGTCGCCCAAGAGCCCTGTCGACAAATCCGGTAGACCACATAATTTATCAGTCTCAGGATCCTGTACAGGCCTTACCAACATTTTGGTAGCTTCTGGTAATATCCCTTCCGCCTCTTCTACCAGCTCTCCTTCTTGAAAAGCATCTTTAAGCATTATCTGGTCATATCGTGTTTTCATTCTGTCGCTAATAATTTAAGGTGCCTCTGGGCAAACTCATGAATGTCGACTAATTTTTTACGTAGTTTAATGGCATATTCTGGGATGGCTGTTTCTTCTTCCACTGGACGCCCAAACAGTCGGTCACCAGTGAGGCGGAGTTCTCTGCCCAATGGCATCCTTGAAGGTGTTACCCTTGTAGACTCGTGGACTGCCGAATGATATGCCAGGATAAATAAGGGTACCTTGTGGTCCTAATCTTTTTGGTTGTCCTCCACGAAGGTCTCCAGGTACTGTTCCAGGGTACGATTTAGCCTCTCGACTATTCTATCTGACTGAGGGTGTAATACTGTAGTACGAGTATTCTTCTATTCTAAAATAATTTTTACCTATTGCAAAAGATTTGCCTCAAAATTTTGTTCTTGATCAGAATCAAGTTCAAGTGCCACTCCAAACCTGGAGAAAACATGCTATACAAGTGCTTCAGCTACTGTGCAAGTCGCTTGGTTTGGCATCGGTATGATCTCGGGCCACTTTGTGAAATAGTCATGTGCTACCAGAAGGTACCGATTCCTCCTCTCAGTGACTGGTAGTGATCCGAGAATGTCCACTTCCATTCTCTCAAATGAGCCCCCAACATTGTATTTCTGAAGGGGACCTCGTCCCTTAACCCTCGCACCCTTCCTCGCAGTATAAACATCACACAGATGTCACCGCCTCTCAACATCCTCCCGATAATGCAGCCAGTATAATCTCATTTGAACTCTGTCGAGAATCTTATTAACACCGAAGTGACCACCTGCTGCTGTGTTGTACAGTTCTCTTAGCACTTCTGGGATTATGCATCTGGTAGGACCAATTGTAAATGACTTTGTTTCCCATCATTACTTTCACTGTTCCATTTAAAAACACCTTTCTTTAGAACAAGGCAATTCCACTGTGCCCAGTATTTCTTGACTGTAATACATAGGCTGTATATCTCCTCCCATCTCGGTCGACGCCCGGCTTCCTTCCAGTCCATCCTTATCGACTCATGTTGGTGACCCATCGCTAAATACAGGGCCATTAATTCCTGTCCTACTTGATTTTCATAATACATTACGCTTTTCCTCCTGGCGTTCACAATGACGACAGAATGGTTTCCTGGAAAGTACGTCTGCATTGTTGTGAATGTGTCCAGACCTGTGATGTATTTCAAATTCATATTCTTGCAGGTTCTGTATCCGCCAGGCTATGTGACCTTCGGGTTTCTTGAAATTTAGTAGCCAGCATAATGAAACATGATCAGTACTTAGGATGAAGTGTCTGCCATAAAGATACGGGTGAATGTGAGCCTTCACCTCTGTCAGTAGATCCATGCGTGTCGCACAGTAATTCATCTCAGGCTTGTATAGCACACTACCGAAATATTCCAATGGCATTTCCTTTCCATACTGAATCTGAGATACCACAGCCCCGATACCTACATCCCTAGCATCAGTATCCAGAATGAATTCACCCTCTCTACTCGGCAAGCCCAGTGCTGTGGGAGATATCAGAATTTTCTTTAGTTTATTAAAAGCAATTTCGCACTCAATGGTCCAATAAAATATAATTTTTGCCTTAGTCATTTTATGCAGAGACTTGGCCATCGTGGTGAACCCGGGCGCAAATCGATGATAGTAAGTACACAAATCCAGGAAACTTCGCATTTCTGTTTTATCATTTGTTAGAGGCCAATCTTTTATTGGTCTGGTCTTTTCGGGGTCTGTTTCAAACCCATTGCTGACCTACATGACCCAAGGAATTAATTTACTTATGGAAAGGTGGCATTTCTTAGGAACTCATTTGAGGGACCGGCGAAATACCAAACGACGTTGTGCCTAACTTACTTTTTAGGCATTCTGCCGTTAGAAACTATGTTACATATTAGGTACTGCGCAGTTAGGCATTCTGCCGCAAGACATTACACCATTAGGCATTACTCTGTTAGGCATTGAGCAGTTAGGTGTTACGCCATTAGGAATTGCGTCGTTAGGCGTTGCACCGTCAGGTACTATGCCGTTAGGCATTACGCCGTTAGGCACTACACCATTTAGGAAAATGCAAATTAACACCTACATAATTCAGTGATTTCAGTTTAATATTAAAATGGCACACAAGTCTGTTGATTATTAAATTACCTCTTAGGATATCGTATTAAGAAATCTGGTACTAGAGGGGTGAAACATCCATTGTAAAAACTACAATGCGCCTGGTGTCACCACAATTAAATACAAGAATAATACCTCGAAGTGTTGCAGGATTTCGCTTTAGTACAATAGCAGCAGCTGGTAACGAAAATAGCACCAGCAAGAGTCGCATGATTTCGCCACATTGCGTCCACTATTAGCTTGGCAGACTTGAGTGTATGTAACATGAGAGTACTGAACCACTCTATTTGACTTTGCCTTTAAGTTTTCAATTAATTAATCATTTCTCACTACACTTGCTCTTAAATTCTGTCATCGCCAGTACCTAAAGGGCATACTAAAACAGCAATAAAAAACTTAAAAATTATTAGAGAATATAAAATAAATACTCGTGTAATTTCCTAATTAAAACGTGTATTGGCATTTGTTTTAACTTAAATACACATTTCAAACAGTTAACTAATTTGATTTAATTTTGAAAATTAACTTAAAATAAAAAGAAAACCTAGAATTTTAGGACTGCTTGTAAAATGTAGAAGAAGTAAAACTTGTGTTTTGGATGGCTATTTTAATATTTCTTTGCTTTTAAGAAAATTCGAAAAGTAATAAAAAAAAATTTTTTAAATGAACTAACAGTGAATTATATTTTATAATTTACAAATGACAAAGAGAACTCAAAAATATTCAGTTAATAATACAGGATGTAGAATTTCGTAAAGATAAAACTTAAAATGTTAAGTTACTTCACGTCGTTGACCGTGTTAGTGTATATTTTATAACGTTCGTAACAGGCCCAGTATTAATCGTAAGCCAGTCTTGACAATAGCTATCATCATGCGATCATGGTGCCCGATCATTCGAATGATTCATTAAACTAGCTTACACGTTGGTAACGTGTTCCTTTCCTCTCCCTTTAACTTTGCCACTTCGTTAATTCTAGTGTAACTCTCATTGACGGCTTCCTGTTTGGATTTTACCATAAGGTTATCAATATATTAGTTAAATATTTTAATCGTAAATCTTGTTTCCAGGTTATCATTTAAACACGTGATGCCCAATGACTATCAGCTGACATCTAGACCTCAATAGAAGAAAAATGTTACATATTAAAATTTTTTTATTTACTTACTCATTAATTTATTTATTCCAGCTTCCCCATTGTTCCAGTACTTACTGGACTGGGCTTTGTCACACATTTTCATACATTTATGACATATTTTGTCATACTTCTTGATACATAAATACACACTGAAATCTTGCATGAATTACAAACACAATACTTATATGTCTACATTGCTACATACTTTGTTTTATGCATACATCTGTGCTTTATACACATACACATATACATACTTGCATATAAACCCATATACTTACATCCTTATATGCATATATATACAGAAATATATAAATAAGACCCAATGTTATAGTCAAAACTAACAGCATGGAAGGTTATTTTGTGTATCTAATTATTTAGATATTATTTCAGGGAACAAAAGGGATTACTCAATAAGTAATATATTAATTTAATTTTTTTTTAATTTTGAGGGATTCCCATTTTTTTTATAGCTTTTGGTAGTTTGTTTCTGAGCTGGATTTCTTTATAGCGGCTCCTTTAAGAAAAGTTTGCAGTTGTATGAGATAAAACTTGTAAGTCATTCGGTCGTATGAGTGTTTAATGTTAGTGCAGTTTGCGGTCANAGCTGGATTTCTTTATAGCGGCTCCTTTAAGAAAAGTTTGCAGTTGTATGAGATAAAACTTGTAAGTCATTCGGTCATATGAGTGTTTAATGTTAGTGCAGTTTGCGGTTAGTACTGGTAAATAAACTTTTTTCCGGTCATCACCAATAATTGTATCGTCTGTAAAGATGGAAGTGGGTATACAAGCTTGAGTATACGAACTATTATAAAAGTCCATCAAAAGAACGAGTGTGCAGAACGTGAGTGCAGTTTTTGTATTCCATTTATCGATTTTTTATTTAAGGTTTTTTCTATTATTTTAACTAAGTTTAAACAATGAAGTAAAGTCTATAATTTTTTTTCAACAATCATATTAGTTAAAAACTCAAACAATTATTTTATTTCTCAGTATTCTATAGTCATTCCCAGAGTAAAACATTGGTAACATTACAAAATCAATCAGATTTATAAATAATTTTTTTAATTTATTTAGATCAATAAAGAATGTTTTTATTTGCAAAATTACAGTCAAGTTCGCAAATAAAAAATTAATCAATCAGTAAGATTTTCTAATTGAAAACAAACTAAATAAAAAGTTTTCTGAATCAACATTAAGTTATTTTTAAATGTTTTCCAAATTTTTTCCAGAACTAAGTTGCTACAAAGGAAAATATTTATTTTTAAAATATTTTTATCTAAATATATTATTGTAATTGGAATACGATATATTTTATATATAAGAAAATAATAATGATCAAGTTCCAATAAAATGTAAGATGAGTAACTCAATTTTATGTGTCGACAGATGTTACATCCGCAGCTTACACTAAATTCATTTATTAACTAGGTCTATATTCATTAATTTTGAAATTTAAAAAAAAACTTGGAATACAAATTCAAAATGTGATCTTTGAAAAAGTTTTATATTTAGTTATATAATATGTTAGGTAAAAATTTATGTCAGTTGTTGGTAACATTGATCTACCATAAAAAATATGGAAAACTGCTTTGTATTCCTCATTTTCAGATCAAATATTAAAATTAAATTTCCCTATATGTTTTTAGTACGCATAATTAGTATTGCTAGTTGATTTCGGAAATGTCGCATGTTAAGTCTACAATAAAAACAGTGACTTTTCTAATCCATGTAAATTTTGTACGTGCAGGTTAACAGACATAGTACTTATTTATTTAACAATTTTGCTGGGAATCTTTACGATAATTTTTTTTGCCTAAAGGAAAAGCTTACATTTTCATTTGGTGCCATGTAGAAAATAAATGAATTTAAAAGGTNTGTTAGGTAAAAATTTATGTCAGTTGTTGGTAACATTGATCTACCATAAAAAATATGGAAAACTGCTTTGTATTCATCATTTTCAGATCAAATATTAAAATTAAATTTCCCTATATGTTTTTAGTACGCATAATTAGTATTGCTAGTTGATTTCGGAAATGTCGCATGTTAAGTCTACAATAAAAACAGTGACTTTTCTAATCCATGTAAATTTTGTACGTGCAGGTTAACAGACATAGAACTTATTTATTTAACAATTTTGCTGGGAATCTTTAGGATAATTTTTTTTGCCTAAAGGAAAAGCTTACATTTTCATTTGGTGCCATGTAGAAAATAAATGAATTTAAAAGGTACTGCATATATTTCAAGTTTTCTTGAACAAAATCTAATTGTTTAGTACTGACTTTACATATTCTACCAATAAAAAAAAGTGACCTTACCATTACAAAAGTTTCAGTGGCCTGATCATAGCAATTCTTATTTGCCAAATATATAACGTATTAGTTGAGTTGTTCGTGAGTTGTACTATGAGGCACAGTCTTTATTTTATTCATGTGAATGCCGTCATAGAAAATTGTGTACAAAATAGTCAAAGAGATAAAATTTAATTAACGTAATAGGTACAGTAGCGAATCAAAGTTTTGATGACATATATCTAAAACTTTACTAGAAAAGCCATACAATTAAGGCCGCCAGTTTGAAAATATTGAGCTACCCGTAGAAAGTATATAATTTTTTTATCAACACTACTTCTGTGCCAAAATAATGTGGATAATGAGAGATGATATACCAAGCTTTATCTAATTAAGTAGCTTTTTTTTCAAAATTACAAAGAAAAAGTATATGAATGAGTGTATTTGATGATCGGAGAAATTACTACTCAAATACCAAATTCAGATAAAATGTTTAAAAGTATGTAGTATATTAAATGGTCCTTCCTTTACATACTGGCCTCAAATAATCAATTCGATGAAAACTATCATTATTGTTTAAAATAAAGAGCAAAAGGTTTTATTAGGTCTCGGATTTTACCCTGTTGTGCAAAATGGAACAAGGGTTTCCAAATATAACAAGAAGTTACTAATATAACTAAAAATTCTAATTTCCTCAACATGGATCCAATTAATTTTTTAATATTTTTTTTTAAAGCTGAGATGGTAGGAAGGACATGACTACTCTTTGAAAGCAATAAGTTTAAAAATGAAACCAGAAACTTATCGTATAGTAGTAAGACAATTGCAAGTACACACATGCCTTACCCGGGACTTGNTTTAAAAATGAAACCAGAAACTTATCGTATAGTAGTAAGACAATTGCAAGTACACACATGCCTTACCCGGGACTTGAACTCAGAAAACCTTGTACTACAAGCTAACGTGCAATTCACTGCATTACGGAGGTCCGATTCGGAACATTAACTTCATATTTAATAAGTCTAATTATTCGAATAATCAGGGTTTATTAAACTTAAATATTAACAGGACCTTTTTTTGTTTTAAATAAGTGACTGAGCCATACAAAACATGTAGGTGTAGATGGCCTACTGTAGCGCTACTTGTGTGAATAATGTGATGGGAATCGGTTGCTTGGTCCCTGAGGTATGACATAAATTACATTATTTTGGTTGAATTTGGTTAAATTGTGTAATATATATTTCAAACTTATCCAAATTATTTCTGAAGTTGCCATTTTGAATATCGCTGTCTGACCCATTTAAATCATTAAAGGTTACATAGCATTCTGTAGCATTTATGCTGTTCACACCTGGGAACACACTTATTTTANCCCATTTAAATCATTAAAGGTTACATAGCATTCTGTAGCATTTATGCTGTTCACACCTGGGAACACACTTATTTTCAATGCTCCAGTGTAGGTTGATTGATCCTCGAACCATAGCATACAACTCTGATCATTTTCATGTGGCGATATTTATAAATGGAAGACAAAAAGTAATTAAGTGGAAATTTCGATGATTGTATACTGACAATATACAAAGTTAAGTTGAAATAGATAACAAAGTTTCGCAGATATCACCCACAAAACTAAAATGATTGTATAGCCGTCATTACGAAAATAAGAGTGTCCTACACATATAAATACTTTTATTATGGCCTACAACAGTAATACTGGTCTGATTGTTTCCCGAGATAGAAGATAACATCATCATTTTTATTGGTAGGAGTATCTTACAAAATTGCCGAGAAATGAGGTTCTACATTACCAAATTTGATTGTTGTAATANCCCATTTAAATCATTAAAGGTTACATAGCATTCTGTAGCATTTATGCTGTTCACACCTGGGAACACACTTATTTTAAATGCTCCAGTGTAGGTTGATTGATCCTCGAACCATAGCATACAACTTTGATCATTTTCATGTGGCGATATTTATAAATGGAAGACAAAAAGTAATTAGGTGGAAATTTCGATGATTGTATACTGCCAATATACAAAGTTAAGTTGAAATAGATAACAAAGTTTCGCAGATATCACCCACAAAACTAAAATGATTGTATAGCCGTCATTACGAAAATAAGAGTGTCCTACACATATAAATACTTTTATTATGGCCTACAACAGTAATACTGGTTAGATTGTTTCCCGAGATAGAAGATAAAATCATTATTTTTATTGGTAGGAGTATCTTACAAAATTGCCGAGAAATGAGGTTCTACATTACCAAATTTGATTGTTGTAATAGTTACTGCCAGCATACAAAGGTAGGTTGGAATTTACTTCGTTAAAAAATATACTGAGCTAAAATATTTATATAGCCACCATTTTGGAAATAAATGCCTGACGTACATAAAGCATATCATTTTACACCACCTGCTGCAGTACTATTTATTTGCAAAATTGGAACGAATCTGTCAATTATTTCTCCAAGATATGACAAAAAAATATTAACGCGACAGACAGTAAAGTAATATAATTCTGATTGATCCATTCAGTCTGTGATTCGTTGGCAGACACCTAAGAAGCACAGCGATAAAAATAATCATATCACGGAAAGATATCTGAGGTAACGATTCTTAACATAATAGGCCAGCTACTAAAATATATTAATACGGTACACTTTCTTAACGAAAAATAATCTTCTATATATAATAAAATACACATATGACAAAATTATTTTCAGAGCAGAATATCAACCATCGTCCTAAAATCGTTTCTTTTAAATTACACTAAAATTTTTATACTGCTAACATAAGCTGGATGAACAGAAAATTGGCTTGTCATNAATGAACAGAAAATTGGGTTGTCATCAGACAAGTTTGTCAGGACACATACGTCAGAAAATTATAATATTTACTTTCAAATCAAAAACACTTTTTCAAACTACTGTTCTCAGTGTAAGTAACATGTGAATGTTTGTTATGAAAATGTGTACACATATCAACCTAACTCACATCAGTCTCATTTTGTGGATAGTATGAAAGTATACACTAGAGTTCATTTAAGCATGTGTTAAATATGATTATAAATGTTAATGAACAATAAATAATTTATAACTTGTTTTGTAAAAGATGATGCAAAAGTGTTTGTAAAAAAAAGAACGAAGAAAATAAGAAATTATGTTGGAAAAAGTGTAGTTAAATTGCTCGTAGAAATGTTAACGCTATGTTACACAATAATTATGTGAGTTTATATGTATACAGACGGACCTAGTGTATATATATATATATACATACATACACACACGATGTTCGTTTCATAAGTCATGGCAACCATACTGTAGCCTGCGGTAAAGGTGCGTTTAAGGGGTTTCAATATAAAATATTACTAAGATTAATAATCAATCCAACTACATACAATCGCCACTGGTATGATAATTAAACAGTTACTAAATTTTTTCAAAAGACATTTTTTTAATTTTATACTGATTTGCGGCGGCGAGAACATGACTGTCAGTCAACATTATGGCATAAAACTGTAAATGTGTATTAACGAAGACATTTTGCATGGTATCCCAAAAAGTTATCTAGTATATATATTAATAACACAAATGTAAATGCTAATTTACGTTCGCTGAAAAGCTGTGCAGGGTAGACTCCGAACAAGCCATTTCTTAAATTAATATAAAAGTTAAAAACAGAAATTCAGAAGGAAATGGCAAACTGGGGCCCTAGTAAAACTATTGCAGATTAGAATAGTTTTATCAGATGGTGTAAAATAATGCCTGATAATGAGCTGTTACATCTCGCAGTGACAAAGTCGAATATTAGTTAGTCTTCAAAGTTGCTGCTTGAGCAGTGCAGTGCTCTGGCGTGTGTAAATGGAACTATATCATGTTAGCTGGAATAATGGACGGTAATATATTGTCGAAGGAAGAAGGATGTATAGGGGAGTGCGAAGTAGAAACCAGTGTTATCCGCGGGGTGAAATAATGTGTAGAGAATCTTGCACCGACGTGGCCCGATTGCACTCACTACCTGACAGCCTGAGCAGTGGCCTGCAATGACTGAATGACTGTAGCCACCATTGCCTCCGTATCCGTGTATAGGCATACAGCGGGTCAGCGCTTGGCATTTGTGAANGTATAGGCATACAGCGGGTCAGCGCTTGGCATTTGTGAAGCTGTGAACTGCTCAGACGAAATTTGTAAATCATTTGGAAATTTGTTATGCTGTTATGCACATATTCAGTATTGTTCTCATTAGTTACGGGTTCATGAAATACCATTAGTACTTGAAGAGATTGATGAATAAAAATCTTGAGAAGAGTAATAACTTTCTTGCCTTAAGAGATAATTAAATTCCTGTGGTAAATCGGAGGCCCGTNATAAAAATCTTGAGAAGAGTAATAACTTTCTTGCCTTAAGAGATAATTAAATTCCTGTGGTAAATCGGAGGCCCGTAAAACTTAATTCTAATAACTTCGTTGTTTAGCTGTAGTGTTTCTATTTTCATCAAAATTACTAAATCGTATATAATCAATAAGTTCACATGATACTTGCCTATTTATTGTCTTAGTTTCATCGTTTGCACAAAAATGCATTTAAATGGGAAATAATTTAGTAGGGATTTTTATTTTGATCTAATATAATTTTACAAGGCAATATTGTACGACAAAATGAAACAAATATTCAAATACAGGCTCCAGAAAAAATTAACACACGAAACTTATACTAAAAAATAAAAAGCTGCAATTAAAAGATGTAAACACATTAGTCTTAGAAANAAAAATTAACACACGAAACTTATACTAAAAAATAAAAAGCTGCAATTAAAAGATGTAAACACATTAGTCTTAGAAAATTGTTTTTTTGTCTTTTAAAGGTTTTAAGAAATACGGAACATAGAAACTGACATATAATCAATAAACCACGTAACTTAATAAGTTCCGTATTAATTAAAAATCTTTGTTTATAAGACGGCCATGTGTTAACTAAGCTGTAAGTTGTTAAAATACAATTAAATGCGATTTTATGATAGGCATACACGACAAGCTCTGAAAATATTTGCTCATGTNTGATTTTATGATAGGCATACACGACAAGCTCTGAAAATATTTGCTCATGTAAATAAATATTTATGAAAGTAAAATATCATGAAAACTTGAGTTCGTCTGGATTAGAAAGATCAACTCAAAATACGCATGTCTGTAGATTTTAATAAAATCTAGTTGATTAAATATTGTCTTAGGTAACTGTAATTGCCATGNTCAAAATACGCATGTCTGTAGATTTTAATAAAATCTAGTTGATTAAATATTGTCTTAGGTAACTGTAATTGCCATGTGCCAGTTACATTGTATTAAACTTTTTTTTCTTTGCAAAAAAAATCATGAAAATGGTGTTTTATAGTAAAATTTTGAACATGCATGAAATTTCTTAAAATAAATGAAATTTCATATCGAAATTTCATTCTTATTAGAAGTTTCTCAGAGCGGAAGATAACCCAATTAGTAAACATAAACAACTGGGCATCTAAATTATTATACTATGAGAACCGTGAACTAATAATGTGAGAGGAGTGGACACTCGCGTAAAGTAAATATTAAAAATAAATGTTAGTGTTCGGAAAATTCTTTAAATGATATGCTGAAAATCTCTGCATGGAACTGTTTAACTCACGGTAGACATTTGGCAGAAGCGTGTAAATTAATGTGATATAGGAGTACAGCATATTCACTTTTCAAAATTAGTGAGAACAGAAATCATTAANAGAAGCGTGTAAATTAATGTGATATAGGAGTACAGCATATTCACTTTTCAAAATTAGTGAGAACAGAAATCATTAGATATGCTTTTTATGAAATATCTGCGACATCTAAAGCACGACGTTTCGTGAGCAATGATTTTTAAAACACGCTCCTTNTGTATATATATATATATACATACATACACACACGATGTTCGTTTCATAAGTCATGGCAACCATACTGTAGCCTGCGGTAAAGGTGCGTTTAAGGGGTTTCAATATAAAATATAACTAAGATTAATAATCAATCCAACTACATACAATCGCCACTGGTATGATAATTAAACAGTTACTAAATTTTTTCAANATCAATCCAACTACATACAATCGCCACTGGTATGATAATTAAACAGTTACTAAATTTTTTCAAAAGACATTTTTTTAATTTTATACTGATTTGCGGCGGCGAGAACATGACTGTCAGTCAACATTATCGCATAAAACTGTAAATGTGCATTAACGAAGACATTTTGCATGGTATCCCAAAAAGTTATCTAGAATATATATTAATAACACAAATATAAATGCTAATTTACGTTCGCTCAAAATCTGGGCAGGGTAGACTCCGAACAAGCCATTTCTTAAACTAATATAAAATTTAAAAACAGAAATTCAGAAGGAAATGGCAAACTGGGGCCCTAGTAAAACTATTGCAGATTAGAATAGTTTTATCAGATGGTGTAAAATAATGCCTGATAATGAGCTGTTACATCTCGCAGTGACAAAGTCGAATATTAGTTAGTCTTCAAAGTTGCTGCTTGAGCAGTGCAGTGCTCTGGCGTGTGTAAATGGAACTATATCATGTTAGCTGGAATAATGGACGGTAATATATTGTCGAAGGAAGAAGGATGTATAGGGGAGTGCGAAGTAGAAACCAGTGTTATCCGCGGGGTGAAATAATGTGTAGAGAATCTTGCACCGACGTGGCCCGATTGCACTCACTACCTGACAGCCTGAGCAGTGGCCTGCAATGACTGAATGACTGTAGCCACCATTGCCTCCGTATCCGTATATAGGCATACAGCGGGTCAGCGCTTGGCATTTGTGAAGCTGTCAACTGCTCAGACGAAATTTGTAAATCATTTGGAAATTTGTTATGCTGTTATGCACATATTCAGTATTGTTCTCATTAGTTACGGGTTCATGAAATACCATTAGTACTTGAAGAGATTGATGCATAAAAATCTTGAGAAGAGTAATAACTTTCTTGCCTTAAGAGATAATTAAATTCCTGTGGTAAATCGGAGGCCCGTAAAACTTAATTCTAATAACTTCGTTGTTTAGCTGTAGTGTTTCTATTTTCATCAAAATTACTAAATCGTATATAATCAATAAGTTCACATGATACTTGCCTATTTATTGCCTTAGTTTCATCGTTTGCACAAAAATGCATTTAAATGGGAAATAATTTAGTAGGGATTTTTATTTTGATCTAATATAATTTTACAAGGCAATATTGTACGACAAAATGAAACAAATATTCAAATACAGGCTCCAGAAAAAATTAACACACGAAACTTATACTAAAAAATAAAAAGCTGCAATTAAAAGATGTAAACACATTAGTCTTAGAAAATTGTTTTTTTGTCTTTTAAAGGTTTTAAGAAATACGGAACATAGAAACTGACATATAATCAATAACCACGTAACTTAATAAGTTCCGTATTAATTAAAAATCTTTGTTTATAAGACGGCCATGTGTTAACTAAGCTGTAAGTTGTTAAAATACAATTAAATGCGATTTTATGATAGGCATACACGACAAGCTCTGAAAATATTTGCTCATGTAAATAAATATTTATGAAAGTAAAATATCATGAAAACTTGAGTTCGTCTGGATTAGAAAGATCAAATCAAAATACGCATGTCTGTAGATTTTAATAAAATCTAGTTGATTAAATATTGTCTTAGGTAACTGTAATTGCCATGTGCCAGTTACATTGTATTAAACTTTTTTTTCTTTGCAAAAAAAATCATGAAAATGGTGTTTTATAGTAAAATTTTGAACATGCATGAAATTTCTTAAAATAAATGAAATTTCATATCGAAATTTCATTCTTATTAGAAGTTTCTCAGAGCGGAAGATAACCCAATTAGTAAACATAAACAACTGGGCATCTAAATTATTATACTATGAGAACCGTGAACTAATAATGTGAGAGGAGTGGACACTCGCGTAAAGTAAATATTAAAAATAAATGTTAGTGTTCGGAAAATTCTTTAAATGATATGCTGAAAATCTCTGCATGGAACTGTTTAACTCACGGTAGACATTTGGCAGAAGCGTGTAAATTAATGTGATATAGGAGTACAGCATATTCACTTTTCAAAATTAGTGAGAACAGAAATCATTAGATATGCTTTTTATGAAANTCAACAGCGTATCGTAAAGTATTTTCTGAGTGGAAATAGCTACATTCAAAATTTGACTCTAAGTTAGAAGAACAAGTATAATAAAAAAATCAGAACATTGAAATATCATACTCATACTTAACACTTTTGATTTGGAGCCTAGAAAAAGCAAAAAGGAAGTGCTTAATAGAAAATTGCCTTTCGTATATGGAAAAGTGTAGGCACAAAAATGCCATTTCAAAATGCCACCTCAAAATGAAAGGTTAGTTCTTTATGGAATCAGATAAACAACAAAATCGCTCGATGATGTAATCCTTTGAAAAATATGTATCTTAGGCTTCAGTTGCAATTATACACATAAATCTTAAAAAATTAAAAACTAAGTAAAAACAATTGGACCACCATCAATATCTACAGAATATGTATGATTAATTAAAGAAAGAAATAACTAAATGAAGCAAAGAGCTGAGTATGATTTCGTTATACTGCATGTTCTTTATATATATATAATTATTTATTGAAACCTTTTTAAAATCATAACCAGAGCAAAGCGCTATTTCCAATATACCACTAGTCAGCTACATCGTTACAATAAAAGTAACGAAGAAACAATCACAGATGCCTGGAATAAGTGTTTATAATATACACATCATATTGTATTATTATATAACACATTTTACAATACGTTTTATAATAAAATAAACAAACAATTAGAAATAATATCGTTCTTATGATATTGTAACTGAATTGTTAATGTATAATAAATAAACCGAGAATACGAAAAAAAATCCTTCTCATGACATTGTTACTGAATTGTTCATGTTTATAATCTTACACTAGCAAATTACATACACGTAAGTAAAAAGTATGCAACGAAAAAATATATATAATTAAAACGTCGACACAGATTGAATATCTGTGTCAGTATAAGCAAACAGAGACAGCAATACAATCTCATCCTTGCTTACCAACAGTAACAAGTCACGCCAAATATTAATAATAGGTGCAGATAATTTGTTTCAAGAAAATACATTACTAAACAGTTTTAACGGGGAGTTATCTACATGTGGTACTTTCTTTCACAAGGAATTAATTTCAATAAACATTTTACATTAATACACAAATACAATGTATGATTCCAACAAATAAATAACAACTGTAAACATCTACCACAGGTATAAAACCCTACATAAAAATTGCAATTAATTTAATATGTAAACTAATGTGCTGGATTCACAGAGATCATACACTTTCACAAATCAAATGCATTTTCATTGCTATTATCAGTTTACTGTCTCCGTGTGTATGTGTGAATGAGTGTATGTGTGAATGTGTGTATGTGTGAATGTGTGTATATGTGAATGTGTGTACGTGTGAATGTGTGTATGTGTGCGCGTGCTCTTTAAGGAACTGCCTAGCTTGATACACTGCTATAAACCAAACATTAATTTCTATATAGTAAGGATATTACGTATTAGTGGATAGATTATGGGCATTAGGGCTAAACGGATTCCGGAGTACAAGCCAGGCGCCGGCCGGCCGCCATGTTGTGACATCACCTGACCGCCATCTGGGATCCGGATGACCTTGTTCTTGACCCCAAGCCCATAACCTTAAACAACCATGAACCCGAAACATTTCTACAAATTATAAAATCTTTACAAATTTATAAAAAAAATTTAAAAACTATAAAAATGTATTTAAAATCTATTATTAAATATTATAAATTAAAAACGTACATTTACGAAGGTCCCTTCACCACCACCTTTGCCAAATTTTAAATTGTTTATTTAATCTGCCAATTAGATGTGTTCGCTAATTAGTTGACAGGCCTCCACCCCCTTCTAGCCACTCTCGTCACAATATTACATCTACTGATAATTTATTTTTAAAATCGTCCACTAGAGCGCACTGGTAGGTTCAAATATTCCTGTAGATCAGGTCCCAGGGCATCCGCGAGAAACGCAATCTGTAGCCACCATTGACGGGAAAATAACCTTTTTTTTTAAAGAGATGAAGCCCTCGCATTTGTAAGACGCAACGTTTCAACGCCAGCAGCGACGACGGCCGAAGTAAAGTTTGACACCACGTGCAGTATTGACGAGCGAGTTGGCAGCCGTGCATAAGTTGCACTTTGCTCTTCTTTGCTGAACACGCAAGCAGCAGCGAGTGGTGCAAGCGGCCCACCTGGAGCCTGGGAAGGAGCGAGCAGCTCGCCTACGGCGAGCTATGTTTAAGGCCCCCTAAAAGTGGTAAATAAAATTTCCAAATTTCGTCATAAAAAATTGTTAAAAGCGGTACAAAAATTCACTTAAAAACATTAAGGCGGTAAATAAAAACATTAAAGCGGTAAATAAAAACTTTACTGTTCGTCATGAATGTTTTAAAATCCAGCGCAAAAGACTATAAAATAATGGAATTGTCTTTTGTAGGTAGATAAACTGGAAATAATTAGTAAAAAACCAGGATTTTCACATTTCACTTTACTGGCTACTAAAAAATTATATATAAATTCAAATTAAAAATATTATTTGATGATTACATTTAACACAGCACTACAAAATGTAAAATGTACAGTACAGAAAAACATATATATATTTGTACAAACAGAGTTCACTACCGAAACAAGTGCCAAATTGATAAATGCCAATATATGTAGACAAAAAATTAATACTTCTAACTTAAGAACACAAACAATAATTCAACACTAAATTTTTAAAATGAGAACACCAAATCCTATAACAAGAAAATATATATCTTGTTTAGAACAGTGTCAATTTACATGCTAGCACCAAAGTATTTGGCAAGCATTAGCTCAATGTTGTTCGGTTTTAGGCCTGTCCGTAAATCGGTTAAAATGTGTCCATATGCAGAGAAAGCCCGCTCGCTGTCTGCATTTGATGTGGGAATCCCCAGCATGGACACAGTTTGTGACACAAAAGTTGAATGTTGCTCACGTAGACCATGCAAAACATTGAAGACATCAGTAGTTTGCCCTTCTTTCAAAATTCCTGAAACATACTGCTGTAAAGCAAGATAGCCTTGCAGGAATTCTGTCTGCATGAGTGTTTTCAGCAAAGGAAAACTTCCTACAAATGCAAACAATTTTTTATCAACAATGTTTTTTTTTATATTTCTGACACCAAACAATTGGTGGTAATTATTAAGTTTAGGGGCTTTTCTGAAAAACACAAAAAAATTTCAAAATTATGATATATTTCTACTCTACTAATGATGCAGAATACGAATATACTAGGGGCATTAACGTCAGACTAATTTCATAATATGTGCCCACCTAACCCCACAATGGGTGAGTCACTATTTTACATTTTTAAGCTAACCTAGAATTTGTAGGGTTTTACACTAACCTAGGATGTTTGGATTTTACACTAACCTTGGATAGTAGGGTTTTATACTAACCTAGGATGTTTGGGTTTTACATTAAACTGTGAATGTAGGATTGTATGGATTTAAAGGAACCGTAAAACACACCAAAAGAATGTAAATTGCCTCACCTAGGTAGGGGGCTGGTATATTTCCTCGGACGTTAATAGACGTAAACAAACATATTTTGCAAGTTTTTCAAAATATGTTCTACTTATTTTAACATTANTCGGACGTTAATAGACGTAAACAAACATATTTTGCAAGTTTTTCAAAATATGTTCTACTTATTTTAACATTACGCTCTCTTGAATATGAACAAGGTAAGCTGTGCAGAACCATTAATGCAACTTTTGTTGGTCTAGGACGTTTCGTTCAGAAACTTAAACAAACTGGCTATACTGCTCATTTCGCAATTTTGTTCAATTTTTCTAAAATATGTTGTATTTATTTTAAAGCTACGCCCCTAATATATTCGTGTTCTACGTGATTAGTAGAGTAGAAATATATCATAATTTTTTTTTGTGTTTTTCAGAAAAAACCCTAAACTTAATAATTACCGCAGTATTTACACATCATAGTTTTGTTTCGTTCATCAAATATGAAAAAACCATCAGTTTTAAAATCCCGTTCCCGTTCATGGTATATTAAACAATGTCTGAGTATTAAAATACGTTAACACACGTAACAGGAACCAACGCAAAAACAAATAGTAAAGTAAATACCAAATAAAAACAGTGGAAACTAGTGTTGTCAACTTAGGTGTATAATCTATACTGGGCAAAGAATTAAGAAGCACCAGGAACTATCCTTTTTTTTAAATACGATATAGTAATGTTTTTTACCTTACGCAACAGTACAATTGAACATTTTAACTGTTTACAAATAAACGTCCCGCGTATAGTATTCCACAGGTGGTATCGTGACTTGAGAAAGCAAAAACACGGCAACATGTTACACAAAATGGCGTCTATCAATGTGCATTTGTGGCGCGGTGGCGGGCGTGCGAACTACGTAAGATATCTTTCTCTGGTACAACAGCGTAATTATTTTCTCATGTACGGCAGCTATGACCGAGCTCCACCATGTTTACTTTCTACGCGTGCACGATAAAGGATATTTTGTTTATGAACATGAGTGAACAAATTATTGCGCGATTGAAACGCTATTTATTTATTCACATTTTTTTTACATTTTTACAAACTAAGATAAAACATTAAAATGTACTGTTTGTAGACCAATTCCTGAACATGTTTTAAAGGTTAAATTTTTTTTTTAATGTCAATACCNGTAGGCCTTTTTTTTTTATGTACAGCCTATGCATGCCGAGATACGGTATTTCGCCACCTAGTGTTAAAATATGAGCGCGTGTTTGCTTTGCAATACTGTAAACAAAATTTTACTGGAAAACGTGGTTATATTTAGCGCATTAAAGTCCGATATGCCATATTTCGCGTAAAAACTAAATTTTGTGACGATTTCGCGTTTGTCGTCGTTTATTCGCGATCGCGAAAAGTCCATGCCCCTAGCTATGTTACATTTATTATTCCAAAAGAGATCGATTGCATATTCATTTATCATGTAAAACTTTTATAAGTTGCAAAAATAATTCACTTATACGTATTTATTTTATAGTATAAACTTTAATAAGCCAGGAAAATTACATTTCGTCTTTAGCCATTTGAGAATACACAAGGGCACACTAAGAGAAGGGTCCAGGTCGACACTTGAGAAAAATATACACGTGAAAATACTAAAGGATGAAAAAAAAACTGACAGAACATACTGATGTATGAAAAATAAAACACTCGTCACACATTCCTAACACCTTTATTTCTTATAAAATGTAATTTCTTTAAAACAATATTAAAGCCAGTGCACAGGTATAATATGATGTATAAAAGTATTTGCTCCTTCCATTCATAATCTGCTTCACACTATCGCACTCCCAATTTTAAACTATATACATGATAATTCGCACGCCATAAAAAACATAAATGGTAAAATGGTAAAAGTATGTCTGCTGAATTTTATAAAATAAAGATATTAAGGAATTTTTTTCTCACAAAAAGTATACAATATTATAAAACATGGAGGAAAAAAGAACGATTACCTTGATAATTTTATTCAGTGTTTGTTGTGACGGAAAAGCATATTTGCAATTTACAGCCTTGGACAAGGATGCTACCTCCTCCTAGCAATTCTCCTCTGATTGCGGTTCTAAGTACGGTACGTGCGTGTGTTTTGCCAATTAAAATAAATTACCCGTATTTAAAAGTAAAATTTTGTAGCCCTAGCTCCAAAGCTAAAAGGTAGCTATTTTATTTAATAATCTCGCTTTAAAAAATATGTAGCCAGGTATCCCGGTATATTTAATGGGTTCCTGGGTAAACTGTACCGAACAGAAATTTTTTTCAATGGCGTTATTTACACTTTGCACTAAAAGTGCCTAGCTGTTGAGGTAGGCACTTTCAATGCAAAGTAGAAACGGCCCCCCACCATGCTTACCAACTGGCTATTGCGCAACTTGAACTTTGTACAGATCCGCGCGCAACACCATGTGCGGACCCCCCACCATGCTTCCTGATTGGTTTTTGCCCGACTTGAACTTTGTTCGGAACTGCCTCTCAGCCAATGGAAATTCTTTAAGTTTCCCTATTCGCTGGGTAAAAATCACAGGGGCATGACCAATGGTAATTTCCTGCATCGTTTCCCTATTCGCTGTCGCAGAAATTTAATTGAATTGTACTGCTTTCCGACCAATGAGCGTTCCCCTCGCAGCTGTCGTCCATACCCACCACAAAGGGGGCCTTAATGGGAGTGAAAATAAAAATTTCAGGGCATTTTCGCAAACTTTTTCTAGTTTTAAATAAAAATTCGAAATTAGTAATTACAAAATAAATTATTTCTCGCAATTGCATAACTTTGTTATCATTATTTTGTTGGTAAAGTATGCAAATATTGCAATTTTTCCATTAAATCGCCTTATATGAAGTCCAAAAGAGGGGGACCTGCGGATAAGGGACAAAGACCCTTTGCAGAGTGATACATGGAAAATAGTTCTACAAATATGATATAAGCTAAAAACGCACCTGCTTTATTTCATGCATGGCCGGTCCTCTAGTTTCAACTACAATCTACAAATGATGCCACTCGAGAGGCTGATGTAGATACACAAACTACAATGGTTAACCTTAGTTGCCAAGCTGGCAACAGTCTTGGCACATAGCGTGCCAGAAAAGTGTACTAATAACATGCAACTTTTTTCACAAATGCCACACGATGAAATGACCGGAGACTNGCACATAGCGTGCCAGAAAAGTGTACTAATAACATGCAACTTTTTTCACAAACGCCACACGATGAAATGACCGGAGAATAAGAGCGAGGCCGGACACTAACTTGCAGTGCTGTAATGACTGATAATGACAAGCTGAGTTGTCGATGAGCAGCGACTCGGGTTATAGAGACTCACCGACGCACTACACGCGAAATTAACTAGCCACTTGCAAACAGCACTACAGCAGTCGGGGGTCTGGTGAGGAGCTTCACTCCCTCGCCGATACACCTTCATGTTAATTTATTAAGATAGCAAAATTGGTTAACATCTATAAAAACAGGCCTGGAGCCCAGCTAAAACATATACACAGCAGTCCGTCGCCGGCTGAATGATTTGACCCAATTCTGTCTGGCTGTATGTTTATTGCAAACTCACTAAATGAGTTATGGAAACTTCTGTCCCTGCTCTCGTGACAGCCCGGCCTTTCGAGGGCATATGAGAGATCGGTGGCAGCTTCCTTCAATTCTGTCTTGTGAATTTCCTGCGTGCGATTCCAAGTGCTTCTCCTCTACGGTCATCTTGCTTCCAGACTAGCTTCTCCAGTCTATTGGGAAGTAAATATTATTTCGCTTCTTCTGCTCTCTTTGCTTAGGAAACCCACCACGTGCTTAACGAGCATAAGAAAAACCGTGTGTGTGTTGGATATAAACGTGCGTCTCCGATAATTTTATATAAAGAAAACCAGCAAAATATATCGTTAAATGCATTTTCGTTTAATATTCCCGCGTCTGACCTAGTAAGAAACGAGTGGCCTGTCAGCTGTTGCCGTCCGTGACGTACGTGATGCTGTAGCGTACACACGTCGCAAGGACGAGTGCCAAGGCCGCCGGTGCCCAGCTCAGCACGCGTATATGGGTTAAGCAAAGATCTTGTTTGTTGCGTCCGACATTTTTTGTGAAATACTTTTAATTCTGTTGGTAAACTAATTATATTATACNCAAAGATCTTGTTTGTTGCGTCCGACATTTTTTGTGAAATACTTTTAATTCTGTTGGTAAACTAATTATATTATACTTCGAGTTTTTTTCTCATGATGTGACTTTTATAGTTTTTTGTGCGATAATGTATACAAAAATTGGTTATCGGTGAATCCATAACGGTGAGGCGAGGAGTTACAAATCACTCAATATTTTTTTTTTCACAGCAAAATAAAAAAAGTTCCAATTTTAGGACGCCAAAAGTTTTAATATCTAAATTTTCTATTACTTGTTAACATTTGTAGATAATATATGTGTTTATAATTTGTAGGATTCCTCCTGATCATTCAGTGTACAGCTGCCTCTCGCACATTCCGCTGTGATTGCATCTGAGACACTCCAGCCCGTTTCGCATCTCTTTGCATTGGTGAGTTATGCAGAAAGTTGTACTACAAGTACTTTTCTTAATAAAACAAAAAGCCGAATAATTAATTTCAAATTTCAATATATATTTATTGAAATATTAATATTTTCTCTACTTCTATATAGTTTCAATTGTAAAAAATTATAGTTCCGTAGGAGCGGTGGTTCCCGATATTTCTAGACTTCATCTTACTTAGCAGATTCTCTGAGCCGGTTCCGATTCCCAGCATGGAACAGGTCATCTCGGCATGCTCACTCAGCTGTGAAAACCCTCTTCTCCCAGCTACACAACATGTCATGTATTCTCGATATAAATAGTTTACCATACTTGCACAATTATTTTTTTCGTTAATTTAACACACATAGATCGCGGTGCTTGTCTTCCATCACATAGCATCGCGCCTAACAGATGACCGGATCAAACAACTCCCCCAGAGCTAGGTTCGATTCCTGGTGGGTACACCCTGCAGATTTTTGCAAAAAGTACAGCGTGAGTATAAAAGAATACCGCAACTTTGAAGGTCTATAATATCAAAACCAAACAACCTACAGCCTTGATTGACCAATTTAATGAACCGTGGAACAGTGAAGTTCGTTTACCATACATTCATAAATGTTCAATGTGACCACCATGAGTGGCCCGATCGACCTCTACGCGATAATCAAACTCGTTCCACGCTCTTGTCAGCATGTCCAGTGTTACGGTTTGGATGGCGTACGCAACACTCGGTTTGAGGTGGTGAGGGGAAAACAAGCTCGCATTCGACACGTCAATGTGAAGGGGGTGGTTTGATGTTTCCTTTATGGTGCGCCAACCCATTGGTACCTTGTTGGTCGCGGATACCTGAACGAGACGTTGCCGCAACACTGGATTGGTCGAGGAGCAGCTGGTAACCAGGCTCTTCATCACTGGCCCCCAAGAAGCCCGGATCTTACCCCGTGCGATTTTTTTCTATGGGGGTGCATAAAGGATCAAGTGTTTCGTCCATCATTGCCGGCTAACATTGACGA
>NQII01000576.1:25737-223062 GCA_002778355.1 Clitarchus hookeri
CTTCATGGTTCTACGGTTCATTTGATTGGTCAATCGAGGTTGTAGGTTGTTTGGTTTTGATATTATAGACCTTCAAAGTTGGGATATTCTTTTATACTCATCCTGTACAATTTCCCTCCAAATATACAGTTATGGTCAACATTACCGTTCCTCCATAACGTCATTCGTAAAAAAATATTAAATTTTGAGTTACGGTACGCATTTATTGATAACGTGAATATGAATGTTGACAGGTAATCTCCTGGTCATTCAGCGGCAAGCCGTCGTAGCACGTCCCGCTGTGACTCTGCCCAGTCGAGATTCTCTGCTCGTGGTGTTTCGTCGTCTGCTTCGTCCTTCTTCATTGTCCTGGAAGGGTTGTTAATAAACTACTTGTTGAATATAAACACGGGAGAATAAAATACTTTACGCTCAGCCCTCTAGTATGAGTTAGCCCACAGTTAAGCAATTGCCCTTTACAAAAGAAGTTAACTTCCCATGAAATACCGAGCCATGTAGTTGCTAGTACCCGACAGGCTCGTTCCCTATAAGTGCCTTCTCAAGCCTATTCTCATCACATCCGGATAGGTGGTAACTATTAAGTGTTTTCTAGAGTCAGATGCTGGAAACGCAGTAAAAACCCTTTATCTTTGAAATAAATTTCAAAGGGAATTTTAAAAAAATCTAAAAGAAATGGGAACAAAGTGAGAAATATCTGTTCTCACGGACCCCAGAAAAAAACCGTCATTTACCTTCATGGGAACGAGTTTGTTTAAGGTCAGGATGAAAAAAAATTTAGCAAACTTTTGTGAATGTACCGAGTTCACGGACAGCTGTGTCCCCCCTAAAGTCACATAAGAATAAAACAGTAGACAACTGCGGTGACATAGCGAAGCAGCAGTTGGCAAGCCTCACACGCTTTGCAGCGGACTGCAATGTTGGCAGCCTGCTTCTCCCACTACTCGCCTTCACAGCCGCGCTTATATAACACGCCCGTATCGAACTTCTTTGTTAAACAAAGGCGCGTAAGAAGGCAACAAGAAAACCATGGCGATAACAAAACTGGTTCGCACTCGCACCGCGCAGCTCAGACCAGGGCTTGTTGGAGGAACCCAGCTGGCCCTAGCGTCTAAGCGAGCTAGGCTCAACTATACAATTTTATGGTTTTTGGAATGGGAGGAGGAAGCTAGCTTCTCTTCACCGCCTCGGTTCAAATGAAAGGCAACTGGGTGGACAAGGGCCCCTCAAGGGACTCGTACTATCCCCGCACTGAGGAACTTGCTCCGGTGATGCAAAGCGGCGCAGCTCAGTCTGCCTCTAGATACCGTCTGTTAAGGTCGTAATTTAGAACTCCCAAAGAGCTCGCCCACTAAATAAAACATATAAACAACATAACTAATACAGTTCTACATACAAACCAAAGTCCCCCCTTTTCATATTTTATTAATTAAACATCCTTAAACACCTAATCTCTACTCCTCTAAAACACAAAACGTAGGAACAAGCAAGGCCTGCTATGATTGGCTGACCTCGCCACCGGGGAGGGAGCTCCAAGCTCACTATCTCCTTTTTACGTAACATTCTCGAAGTAAAATTCTTTTAAGAAATACCGCCTCCTATTTTTTTTATTTCTGTAAATGAACTATTGTTATGAACTAATAATAATAAACAAAAATTCTGCCACCGTACGTTTCCAGCCTGCCCTAGGACTCTGGTATCTTACAACGGTTCAGGTTGAGAATGATTGAAATTACAAACCGATCAATCAACAACACCATCGTTACCATCTCACCTTAATATAGGCAACGTCTTTACCCAGATCTTACGCGAATTATTTCCCGGAAATATTCAGGCATAGAATCAGTTTTCAACACTAAAGACTGGCCGGGGGTTTTAATAAATTCTCTTCCAGTCTATAACTAAACCTGCATTCTTCAAAATACCGTATCAAAAGGGACAATACTAGGTTGCAGCCTCACTGCTACCTCCTCCCAATATCTCTGTGCAGGCAGAGTCGGAGGGAGGTTAAATGTTTATGGAAACCAGGGCTTGCCGGGGAGACTCGGCTTGCCCTAAAATCACGCGAGCCAGGCTCAGGAAGACAATTTTATGGGTAGGGTGGGGGGAGTTGGTTAGCCTCTCTTTTGCACCGCGTTTCAAATGAAAGACAACTGGGAGGACAAGTGCCCTCCCCAGGGCTTGTATTACCCCCACGCTGAGGATGCAAAGTGGCGGCGGCCTCCGCCAGAGGCTGTCAGTGGCGCCCCAACCCATTCCGGTTTCAAACCGGTACAGCCCCCTACTGGAAATCCTAGATGGGATTTCCCAAACAACACCTGGCCTCTTAGGTCACCAACAAACCCACACACAGACACGTGTATCTGACAACAAAAAGGGCAAAAAACACGTACACCGTATAGTATTACCTGACATAAAAATAAACATGGGTAGTCAGAAACCGACTTCACCTTATACATCACCCGTGACGGCCTCAAAATTCATATTGTAACACCAATCATTTCCTTTTTAAGAAAGCAGACAGCTTGCTGAAAAACAACTACCTAAATTACTACACATTCAGTAACCCAAAAGAATAACCCCAAAAAGTGGTATTTAACCTAGCGCCTAGCACCCAAACAAAGACGCACAGAAGGGCCATGAAGACCGTGGCCTCAAAATCCAGAAAATAGACAAATTTCACCAAAAAGTTGCAGATCCCACGAATCCCAACAAACAGACATTGTGGCCGAAACGCTTTTTCTGCGCGACGGCCGCGCAAGATAATACATTTCCACCCCTACAATCAATAACCAGACTAAACATGACTGTAGTACACCCTCGCATCTACAGGAAAAGGCCGCAAGACGTCCCCCAATGTAGGAACTGCTCGGCAATAGGCCACACCCGCAACTTCTGTCGAATTAAAAAAGTCTGCCCACAATGCACCAGGCCACACCACAGTGCCAATTGTCCCAACACCAAACAGATCCCATTGTGTTGCAACTGCAAAGGCGAACACATGTCAACGTCAAAACTTTTCCCCAAGTTCCTATAACACGTTTAAATACGCCAAGCTCAATAAGCGCAAGGCACAGCAACAACAAGCATTTAAGCCAGTTTCAGGGCCGGCTAGAAACCTGGGTAACTACCAGAAAATCACTGATTCAAAAACCTGCCACGCAGCCTCTCATATGCCCAGGCGTCGATACGCTTCCACCAACCAGCTACAGTCCCCTCTCTACCCCTAGTAGCGCAAGAAACACAAACACAGCACTCTGCCAGTCCTGCCCTTAGAACCATAACCCCGGACAATCACCTCATATCCCTATGTGTGCCGGGAGGACATGGAGAGGCACTCCAGGNCTTTTTCTGCGTGACGGCCGCGCAAGATAATACATTTCCACCCCTACAATCAATAACCAGACTAAACATGACTGTGGTACACCCTCGCATCTACAGGAAAAGGCCGCAAGACGTCCCCCAATGTAGGAACTGCTCGGCAATAGGCCACACCCGCAACTTCTGTCGAATTAAAAAAGTCTGCCCACAATGCACCAGGCCACACCACAGTGCCAATTGTCCCAACACCAAACAGATCCCATTGTGTTGCAACTGCAAAGGCGAACACATGTCAACGTCAAAACTTTTCCCCAAGTTCCTAGAACACGTTCAAATACGCCAAGCTCAATAAGCGCAAGGCACAGCAACAACAAGCATTTAAGCCAGTTTCAGGGCCGGCTAGAAACCTGGGTTCCTACCAGAAAATCACTGATTCAAAAACCTGCCACGCAGCCTCTCATATGCCCAGGCGTCGATAGGCTTCCACCAACCAGCTACAGTCCCCTCTCTACCCCTAGTAGCGCAAGAAACACAAACACAGCACTCTGCCAGTCCCGCCCTTAGAACCATAACCCCGGACAATCACCTCATATCCCTATGTGTGCCGGGAGGACATGGAGAGGCACTCCAGGNGCCCTTAGAACCATAACCCCGGACAATCACCTCATATCCCTATGTGTGCCGGGAGGACATGGAGAGGCACTCCAGGACATGAACTCGCTGAAGCGGTTCTTGTCGGAGTCTAACTTCACAGCCATCATTGCGCACTTCCGACCCTACATGGCAAAAAACCAAACACTNAGCGGTTCTTGTCGGAGTCTAACTTCACAGCCATCATTGCGCACTTCCGACCCTACATGGCAAAAAACCAAACACTACCCACTCCACGAGAAAAATTTGGCTCCTTCTGGATGCGCTAAGTTCGTTCTCTGACCCTTACCTCCCCCTCACAAAGCTGTTCCGGAAAATTCGTGGCAATTTAAACAATAATACAAACTCTGACGAGCGAATTAAACGCGAATNGCGGTTCTTGTCGGAGTCTAACTTCACAGCCATCATTGCGCACTTCCGACCCTACATGGCAAAAAACCAAACACTTCCCACTCCACGAGAAAAATCTGGCTCCTTCTGGATGTGCTAAGTTCGTTCTCTGACCCTTACCTCCCACTCACAAAGCTGTTCCGGAAAATTCGTGGCAATTTAAACAATAATACAAACTCTGACGAGCGAATTAAACGCGAATTTCTTAACCGACACCAACTGATCGCAGCACTCTATGTTGTAATTAAATAACTCCTGCTGCTCATAGCCAGCAAAAAAACTAATTCATCCAATACAATACAGATCATAAATCAATTTTAATAATGTTTTTGAAGAACTCTTTGATTAAAAAAATTATTCATTGTAACAAAACTGAATAAACGTAGAATTTTCAATTTAAAAAAAATTGTTTTACCCTATCAATGGGACAAATAACGCAGTAAAATCTTATTTTCTACTTGTATATATTAAAATAACTAATTTTAGTTATATAAAAGCCCAAATTAATAGCTTTTAATTTTCCCGATAAAAATTGTATACTTCTAAACTGCGATTCACTTTAAAAGACGACAGTGCTACCATCGATGAGTGGCGGATGAAGGCCCCGCCTACTGCGAGACCTCTCGGCCAATCAGAGACATCCGACCACGTGAAACTAAAAGTTACAATTCTCAGCTCGCTTTTCAAGTTTTCTCTCTCAAAACTACGGATTTTTTCAAAGAAATATTGAATAAATAAGTAATTAAACTGTTTTAAACCATAAATTACACGTCCTCTGCGTCTTTCCGCAAACTAAAATCGTTTCAAACAAGTTTTTTGCCAACTTTCAATCGCTCGTCAGAGTAGCACGCACATACGAAGAAAAAACGTAACTTTAAACAATTCAGTTTCTAAACAGACAAAACAAAATGCTTGTAAACCTTATAATTATTATTTTTAGTCAATAAGCACCTTAAAGTCACTCCTTAAATACCATTTACCTACAACCACCATTTATGTAACAACTTACTTTAACAATTCACACCTTTTTCAAGGCCACGCCCTCAGTACGTACAATAATTTTATAACAAAATTTTGGCATTAAAAATCCGCTTTTAATTCTTTATCAACCCTAACCACCGAGTCCATTCGTGGGCTTGCTGGCGGGAATTTAAATTACCTGTANAACAAATGACAACACCGTGGGGATGGGCAAGAGCCCCTGGCGGGGCCTGAACTACCCCCGCTCTGAGCTTCGGCAATGATGACAAGCGGCAACGTTATTAGCACGCTCGCCTCCCGGGCAAAAGACAGCTGGCGTACTATGATTTTTTGGTTACACCGGTCTCCTATCATAATATTATAATTAATTAGAAAACGCTAAAGTTATCACTTTAACACAAGCGCGTTCAAATAGCTCTGCCATTCGCCCAAGTTAAATTATTTTTCCCATGACCATAAAGAAAATATATTAGCCTTTATATTATCGAAAATAATTTCTAAAGCATACCGCATACTTGTAGGTGGCTCGATGAGACGTGATGGCTGACGACCGTGTGTTGTCTTCACCTATCGAAAGGGCCTCCGGACTAGTCTGCAGTTTCTGTGAAGCATCATTCGCTGTACGCAAGAATGGGCTCCGACACGAAAGGCCGTGTGTGTATAACCCGTACAGATATGCACCTTAGATCTGCGAGCTTTATGGTATCACCATCGACCGTAAGGATTAATATCCACAAACACATTCGCAGCTGTACAGGCGATATCAGGCAGGCAGCAACATTTAACTGCAGGTTTTGTAATGATCCATTTACACAGTTATGCAATGTACGACGACACGAAACGAGCTGCCACTTGAACCCAGACAGGCGCTCGTATGCTTGCAGATAATGCGACAAGTATTTTGCGAGGAAAGACACTTTGAAGGAACACGTGGCTAAATGTGGTGGACCGGCTCCACCTCCTGCTACACGTCCACGACTCAGCGTAGCTCACCATCTGCCCGTAGCCTTGGTTCAGACCTCTGCCCAAACTTCGCGACCAAGAATCGTCGCAGGGTCTGGAATGGTTAATAACAATGGGTTTATGGATGCTGAAATAGCTTTCCGATGTAATAAAAAACTTATATCACACAAAACGAGAGCGGGTCGGCGAAATATATTTGTACTTTTTTTTAAAACCAAAACCGCTACAGAGATATTAAGAATTAATTAGATAAATATTAATGTTTTAAGGAAACTGTTGGTTACGTAGGTAGATATTTTGTTGTTTCCCGCTGGTGGATAGTCGTACTGCGAGGTCGGGGGTGCCTAGCGAGAGAACGGTGTCTGCGGTGATTAATCATATTCTCGATGAGGAAAGCCAGACAAACCGACTTTCGGCCTCTGGGCTACCATAATAAAAAAATCCAGGTGTTTGATTTATAACTTTACCTCCTATAGACAGTTCAAATTAATTAATCACTGAGGTGACGACCTTGATGTGCACGTTTTGCTTAAACCCAGGACCCAGGCAGGTCTGTGAAAGCGAACGTCACATCATCTTATTAACCTGCTAGTGAATTCATAATCTATGAAAAAATAGTTCTTTAACCTTCTTTAACTGTACCCAAAATATAATTCCTTACAACTTAAAATCGTCCTGTTGGAATGAACATATGTAAAACTCTAGCACAGTATACTTCCGATGTGAATCTCGCAAAATAATAAATTATTGTCGTTATGACGCCACTTGCTGAAAACTCCTCAAGCTAAAGGTTCGATAGGCCGTGCTTTCGCAGTCCCTACACATACTGAGTGTCGGGATCAAGCCAGCTTTTGCCCTTTTGCTCCACGCGAGGTTTCTGTCCTCGCTGAGCTGGCGTTCGGACACCTGCGTTATCATTTGACAAAGGTACTGCCCCAGTCAAACTCCCTGTCTGGCAGTGTCCTTGGATCGGATCACGTGGGGGTATATGCAACCCGAGCACATGCCATTAGTCGCAACCTACGTTCTTTAAGCCTAATTTATTTTTATATAGATAAGTGTGTTGTAACTACAGCTATATTTATCACAATGTAATGCTAGGCGGCATCTTCGTTTAATGGGGAACTCGAAATGCGTTTCCTGAGATTGAGCCCACTACTTTACAGATAGGAGACACGCTGGGTTGTATCGTAATAATAAAATATGTTAATTGTTAAAATGTTTTTTAAAAGTGTCATGTACGTAGTATTATTACCAAAGTCACGCTCTCGCTGGGGTTGCTGCTATGGCCCTATCCGAGTGGCATGGATCTGATTCCACTGATGGCTACAGAATTTAAATACTAGAGCCAGCTACTAAAGAACGTGTAAGTTTGAGAAATGTTGTTAAAGTACGTGATAAAAAAATTTTGAATCTGTGAACAAAAAAAAAATTTCAATCATGTTGGAGAAACAAAGTTGTGTTTTACAAATGTGTGCTAATGCAGAATGTGACAAGAAAGGCATTACTTATAATTTTTACATATCCCGATAAAACTAATCATGGAATATTATTGGTGTGTCGAATGCAGCAGAAATATTGAAAATTAGGCTCCTTATTCAAGGATCGAGGAAATACAAATAGTCTTGTGTTTGTGGTGCTAACATTAATTTTCGTACCTTTTAGAGTGTTAGGGGCCTATATGTTATTTGCTGCTTATGACATATATCTTCGTCTGCAAATAAAGCATATTATACTATCAGGTAATAGTTTTAGAAAATCAAAGTGCATAATTCAAAAGAAAATCAAAAATTATTTTAAAATGTCAATAAACATTTTTCAAAATCTACATGCAATATTCTCCCCCAATTTAGTTTTACCTTCCGTGTTATACATACAGTTGCTTTGTTGTATTTTCTGACAATATTTTAAGAATATGTCTGAAGTTCATGATCAAGTATTGAATGCGGGAAATTTCAACTTTGTTTCCATATTATGCCATTGAAGGCTACTTTTAAAGCTTTCCAAAGTAAGTTTAATCTGCTTAAATATCGTAAAACAGCTTCTTTGTTGTTTTAGCATCCTCAAGGGCGGGGCGAATTTCCCTTCTCACGCCAGAATAAAGGGTAGCATTGGTAACACTAGTCTAGAAACAATTTATCCCAGACAATATTTGGTGCGTTGTTTACGATGTAAGATAAAGTATTTAGATTCTATCATGAACATCAATTGTTATTTATTAAAACATTGGTGTTTATTTATATACATATAACATATCCCAGATTCACTACTATGACTTGAATTCTAAGACTGAATATTAATTTTAGTACTTTTCAAATACAGAGCTATAATATTCTGAGTGTACAGATAAAATTGTTAGCAACTGAAGAATGTTCAATGAAATACCTATATAGGACATAGCAGGAAATAATTTTACTTTTAACTCCTATAAAAATATAACATATTTGTAAATGCAATTATTTTCATGCAGACTACCGCAATTATGCCCTGAGTAATTACATTTACGTGAACCAGACATTTTTTATTTAAAATTTCCAGTAAATTACAAAAATTTATCTACACATTTGGAATAAGAAATTCTTCATAAATTCAAATGAAACTCTTAAATAAAGAAAATTAACAAGAACCGGTTTATTAACAGCAAAGACAAAGTAATTTTCATAAATAGTTTAACATGAACATTTCTANGAAAATTAACAAGAACCGGTTTATTAACAGCAAAGACAAAGTAATTTTCATAAATAGTTTAACATGAACATTTCTAATTTTAAAACTTATATATCACTATTTTTACATTAAACATATAAATTTGAAAATGTTTTGTATCTGGATAATTAGTAAGCTCATGTTCACAAGTTCTCGAAGTGGAGTTTCGTGAAAATATAATCCTGAGGCAAGGCCTAACAATAAGGTCCGGCCGAGAGTTCGGTATAGGTCTCGGTTTCGGCCAATCTAGGCCAAAAATCGTGGTTCAGCCGAACTCTCGGTCTCAGGCAAAAAGAGGCCGAAAGACTCGGCGTAAGCCGAGACATTGCACGTAGCAAAATTGGAACATCATTACGTATACGCGCGTAAATATTCACTTGTGATTGGCTGAAATGAATGTCGGGGCGGTAACTTAACACTTACTTGTTTTGTTTAAATAAAAACTCGATGGTGGGTAATGTGGGTGTAATGTGAACAAATCTTTATCTTTGAAGTATTTCGACGAGTGCCATTTGTTTTGCCTCTTTAACAGTTTTGTTGAAGCAGGGTAAGTGAGTAATATTGTTATATTATATTGAATAGTAATATTTTATTTCAAAGGGCAACTTTTCGTAGGTAAGTGTTGGTTTTCGTTATTTATCTGATTTTGATTTTTGTTGCTTTGCTAGCTAAGATATATTTTTGTTACATCAAACATATCAGTTGAGAGAGACAGGCTGATGATTATGATGATGATGATGATACATACCTAATCATTATGTATGGCCCTAAGTGTCATAATGAGAATGATAGAACCTATGTTATGTAGTCATGATTAAAAATTAATAATACCCACCTAACATTTTATTTTATATCGTTTCAGATCATTTTAAAGATGCCAAATGTAAACCCTATTTGCGATTATTTTGAAAAAGCGGTATCTGCTCCATATAATGCAAAATTTAAGTTGTGTAATAAAATATTGTCGCTCGGTAGCTACAAACCGAAATTTTAAACCATCAAAATTTTGAAGGGTCATATGTCCAAGTACCATATGTCTGAAAATTAAGAATATTTAAACAAGCTATCCGTTTTAGAAAAACCAGCGCCGAAAATCAAAACATCTATAACTTTGAAGTCAGAAAAGAAAATTCAGTCAACTATCAAACATATTTTGACCCAGCCATCATCATAGTTACAGTGGCCAGATGACCATGACATTGCAAAACGCATTGATAAGGCCGTTATGGAATATATTATTGTTGACATGCAACCTTACACAACTGTAGGAACAGAAGGATTTAAAAGACTGCATTTCTTTGACCCAGCTGGACCAAAGAGATATAAATTAAAGTGCGAAAAATATTTTCGAACACAGTTGATGCCCCAAACCTATGAAAAAGTAAAAAAAAAGTAATTAATTTACTTTTGTCTGCCAAATGGATTAGCTTCACTACAGACATATGGTCCAATTCAACGAAAACTTGCTTCTTGCTAAGCTTCACAGCACATTTCATTCATCATGAAGCGCAACGTTTAAAAAGTAGTCCTTGGCGCATGTGTCTTACAAGACCACCACACCGGAGCGTACACTGCCCAGAAACATATTGAAATAATGTCAAACTTTTATATACGATCAAAAATACATTTGGTAGTTAGGAACAACGCTGCCAACATGACTTCTGCTACTCAAATCGCTGATTTCGAATCTTTGGGCTGTGTGGCACATACATTGCAACTAGTCATTCACGACGCTACCTTTTCCGTACAAGAAGTCGAGGAATCGATAAAAAAATGTCGCAAAGTGGTTGGACATTTTCACAGGAGTGAACAAGCGCGAAGATATTTGACTTAGTGTTAAACGATGTGTAATTTAGCTGAACACGCATTATTTCAAGATGTTGAGACGCGCTGGAACAGTACGTATCAGATGATGGAACGCCTGATTGAGCAAAAAAATGCTATCAACTTTTACCGCGTAGAATGATCAAATATGGCTGAAACAAACAACAAAGAATGGGATTTAATGAAAAATCTCATTGCATTATTAAAACATTTTTATCAGGCCACGATCGATATGTAATAAGATTCCTCGTGTGTTTCTATGGTAATACCAATGATAGCCATGTTAAATGGTAAATTACAACTGCAGCAAACCTACAATGATATTGACGTTGTCCATATTGAGGAAGATAACGAATTCGTTCAGAATAGAATTCGTTTGGAAGAGGTGAAAAACAATTTGCTCAGCTCGTTGAACAGGCGATTTAGTTACCTCAAACACTGTCTTTCTATGATCACAGTGACGCTTATCGATCCCCGGTTTAAGACAAAGTATATTTCCCAAAACGATATTGATTTAGCAAAGAGAAACATCATACATCTTCTGATGCAACAAGAATCAAACTACAATCTCCTTTCTTCAACTGACAATGATACTTCCATATCATCACGAAATACATCCCAAACAATTGATGATAACAATATGAATAGTCTAAGGGGAGCGCATGACTCTATTGAGATCGAAGATGAAGAAATGCTCGATCAAGGGGAAAACTTCAATATCATGGAGCACGCTAGTCAATCATTTTAAAAAGAACCCCGTCTGCAAAGAACTGCCAATATTTATGAGTATTGGCATACTTCTCTCTATAAATTGCTTCGACCAGCTGCTTTGAAGTAAATGTCTGCTCCTCCAACAAGTGTTGCAAGTCAGCAACTATTCATTGCAGCAGATCAGTTATATGACGAAAGGAGACACAATTTGAAGGGCCAAAAAGCAGAAAAGATGTTGTTTATGACTTATAATATTACGTTGTTTGACTTAAATTATTAAAATGTTGATTTCGTTTCAGGAAAACGATTTTTTTATTAATAAAAATATTATAAAACTAAGCAAAAATTGTGTTTTACTGATTTTTTCTCCATTTTATAAATATTTTGAAAGTCTCGAGTAGTTGGAAATAGTTCCTTCAGAAACATGGCTACTGGCTGAGGAGTCGGGAGATAAGGTCAAGGTCAAAATGACGTCATTTCCCCTTTTTACCCTCGAAATTTACCTTTTTTTTTCCCAAAAACCTCCAAATTTCCCGAATTTCCCTCAAAATTTGGCAAAATTTTCCAATATTTTGGATCTCATGCGCAATCCAGCTAGTTTGCACAATGATGCTGAAGCCGGCTGAAAATAGTGCAATGTCAGCCGGAATGTGCAAGAAGGTACGCGAGGCTCTCGTCTCTGATTGGCTACGTGAGGCTCTCGGAGCCGGAGTCGAGGAGACTTTTAGGACAAGGGCGTAAGGCGGGAGAGCCAGCGGCCATCTTGGATTCAAAAGGGGTTTTTTCCGAGTCTTCAAAAATCCATGTCACGATGCTCCAACTAGCCCCCACTTCATGCTCTTGCATTCCATGCTAGGGGTTTTTCTCCGAGTCTTCTCAAATTACTGCCACGACACCCCGACTGGTCCCTACTTCATGATTTTGCACTCCATGCCTGAGAGTATTCTCCGAGTCTTCCCAAATCCCTGCCACAATGCCCCAACTAGTCCCTGCTTCATGCTCTTGCATTTCATGCTAGGGTTTTTTCCATTCCCTACTTCATGCTCTTGCATTCCATACTAGGGGGTTTTATCCGAGTATTACCAAACCCCTTCCACAAAGCCCCGACTTGTCTCCACTTCATGCTCTTACATTCCATGCTAGAGGGTTTTCTCTGAGTCTTCCAAAATCCCTGCCATGACACCGCAACTAATCCCTACTTCATGCTCTTGCATTTCATGCAGGGGGGTTTTCTCTGGTCCCTACTTCATACTCTTGCATTCCATGCAAGGGCTTTTTCACCGAGTCTTCCCAAATCCTTGCCACGATGCCCCGACTGGTCCCTATTTCATGCTTTTGCATTCCAAATAGGCATTGATATTTTTGACAACACATTTTTGTTCTTCCAAGTGAAAGTAATATTGTAGTATTTAAAACTGGATAAACTGATACCTTGTTATGTATAACTGAATTCCTCTAGTAAAAGAAAAGTGTGTGTATGTGTGTGACCCAGAGTCTAAAACACAGACATCACTCCCGACAACGAAAATTACTGCATTGTCATTTATGTTCTATGCGAACTTAAATGCATAGTTGCCGTAATTTCCAACCCATTTAATACAGTCGCCATATTCGTAACATAGACATCACCCACGACGACAATTATCACAGAGCCAATTATGCCCTATGAATTAAGAATACTAAGTAAAGCATTACTACTAGAACCTGCACGTAATGCTATCGCATTCCAAGCGAGGGGAGTCGTCTCCGTGTCTTCCCAAATTAGATTATCATTTAATTCCATCCTAAAAGATCATATACTTCATGCTCTTGCATTCCATTTCCACAGCGAACATCGGGATTTTCAATGTTTTTGTTAATTCACTTTTCTCAAAAATTCCATGGTGGCCATGTTGTCAGATAGTACCCAAACTTCATGCACACACATTCCAAACTGGGGGCTCCCTACGACAACGCCACCAGCTCCCCACGACGACTCCCCGACCTGCCATGGATGTTTTGTCCACGTGTTGATCTCGTAGCGTAACTGGGAAACGTCCGAGGGCAGGCGAGCAGCGTCCAGAGAAGACAACTTTCTCCTACATGCCAGCCTGTTATGACATGAAAACACTGACACACGCTCCCAGATTTTCTGCACAGCCCAGTTCCGTGCGAGCCTCGGTCAGGTGGAAATCAAGAATCACTAACTCAATGTATGTAGGAACAATAATGTACACACAATTCATTGTCTAAGAATAAAGTTTACTTTCTTAAAATTACATTCAATTACAGTTCATAAAAACACATACACAACACTTACAGAACCACAAATTACACATCTGTAAGTGCAGATTTGAGGACCCAATTGTTATAGTGAGGGTGAAAGCCCGCACACTCAACGAATAGACGATTAACCTTGCGTCGTAACACCTTCTCAACCAAATAGGTGTCTGGAAACTGTGTTAGCATAATTTCTTGTTCGTATAATCCCCCTTTCAGCTTGTTACCATTCAGATCGACGACAAGTTCATAGGTCCTTGGTTCGAAATGAAGAATCCGGTCAACACAACAAACCTCCACGGACCAATTCGAAGTGTAAGATTTTGCAAAAAGGTGACTTGAGATGTGAAATACTAAGATAGTCACTAATCTTTACTTTAGCCTTGCGATGGTCCAATCTCTTGACATTTTTAAACATAGTCGACAGCAAATAATTGTCCTTAACGTCCGCCGGACACATGTGGATACTCCAGTGCACTCAGCCATTGTACGATAAAGCTGCCTAACATGTTATGCGAGGCTCTCGAAAGTGTCTCGTCATTGACGTAGCTGGCTGCCTCTCATAAAGGACACTGCCCACACACAAGGATATAGATGACTTACATGTTGCCCAAGGCTCTCGAAAGAGTATCGTCAATGACGAAGCTGGCAATCTATCATAAAGGACACTGCCACACACGATAAAGCTGCCTAACATGTTACGCAAGGGTCTCGAAAGTGTCTCGCCACTGACGTAGCTGGCTGCCTCTCATAAAGAATGATGCCGCACACAAGGATATAGATTACTAACATGTTACGTGAGGCTCTTGAAAGAGTCTCGTCATTGACGAAGCTGGCAGTCTATCATAAAGGACACTGCCCACACACAAGGATATATATGTCTAACATGTTATGCAAGGCTCTCGAACCATTATTCATACAAAAGAGACATCACTGCTACACGACGTTGCAAACACATATAAAAATAATTATAATACAAACAGTTATACACTTTTAACAACATATGTTTATTGCAGAATATTTTGTAAGCAACGTATATATTACATTATATTATATGAAGAAATTTCAGTTGTGAGGTGGGGAACAATAAGGTCAATATGACTATACTCTAATTAAAACTGATATAAAAATAAAATGAAATGGAAAATATTTATATACATATAACCAAGCATCATATAAAATGAACGTCATTTCGTTGTTGAGCGTGGTGGAGGAAAGCAGGTTTTTACTACTTCTACATTCAATTACTACGAACGTGTACTCTGCTACAATATTAAGATGGAATCAATGGTTGAAGTCTTACAATCTGTAACAGCAAGAAGCCCTGAAGAGGAGCTAGAAGCAATACAGAATCATTGTTACTACTGCGATTCTGTACTCTGCTAGAATATGAAAATGGGATCAATGGTTGTAGTCTTACCATCTGTAACACCGATAACACAAGAGACCCTGAAGAGTGTTGCAAGCAATACAACATCAATGTCACTATTGTGGAAATACTTTTAGTAAAGGTTGTAACACACGAAGACATGAAAGTGCTTATTGCATGTTCAGCCCAGCATACAAACTGCCCCAATGTGATAACTGCGATGATGTGTTTTACCCGCAGTGATAACCTGTATAGACATAACAAGAAGTGCAATGACAGTGTTTGCCATTCACAGGGAAGCGAGTGAATGCATTGCGGCAAGACATTCATTAACTTTACATTTGCCATCGTCTACAAGACCTACCCATGCGATAACGGCTGTGCAGTATATGCGAATAAGAGTAGCTTGTATGCTTACAGCAGGAATTGTTCTGCAAAAAAACACTTACTGTAAATGTTTCGCTCGAATGAAGAATATGTTGAGCATGTAGCAAAATACTGTTATGGCAAGTCTGTAAATAGAGGTAAAAGTATATATACATTATTTCTGTGTTATTCTCAGTTGCTATTCACACTGTGAAGAGTGATAATCGACTGTGGTTAACATATACTTATTCTTCGACGATGGAAAATATTCGGAAAAGTTATTTGTGTAGCTACTGTAAGAAGGTCTTTTCTAACATAAACAACTGCAGTCAGCATGAAGCTGGCTGTCATTATAATTCAAAGCGTATTATGTTCACATGTGAAAAGTGTAAATCTCAGTTTGGTAGTCGTAGCAGCTTGAAAATACATCTTGCAACCTGCAAGGGTCTCCCTGCACTGTCTTCCAAGCAATATCTACGAAGATTATCAAATAAATTAAAGGGATCATCTACAAATTATGAGAGCAGTTCGTTGCTCCCGCCAAGACATCCATTCAACTATTGTGACAAGACGTTTACATATGCGTGTGATGCAAGGAGACATGAAAAAAATGCTCTTGTAAAGAGCACCATTCGCATGATATATCAATGTGATAAGTGTCGAAGAACGTATGCACCTGTTGAAGATTTAAATAGTCATTCAAAACTTTGTAAGTAGCAAAATTGCTTACAAGGTGGGGCTAATAGCATATCGAATATTATGCCTGATACATCATCTTATTGTACAGTACAGCCTAAGTCAGCGTTCTGCGAGCCGAAGCCTAATTTTAATGGCTTTTCCCTGAAGCAATCTGCATTCAGGGGGTTTCTAAAAAATTACGTTGCACCGAATATGATTTCTACATCGACAGACGTTTGCTCTTTTCTGTCAAGTATGAGACTTAATATAAATAACCAACTTATCGACGAGGTAGAAATATGTGGTGCAGTCAACTATAATATATGGTTGAACTGTAGCTATACGAAACCAGGGCCCCACAATGGTGAATATTGTACCAGAGCCTTCAAAACCTCGGCTGTAGCTGTGTCCCATTCATCTAAAAATAGAAAGCGCTGATGATGTTAGTGTACTCAAGATATGTCAAGAGGAAGATAAAATTGTTACCAAGGGTTCGGGTTGAAACCTGGCTTCAGTAAATCGTCTAGAGCTGAGAACAAGTGGGTACTATCAATTTATCAAATAGACACATACTGATTTCCCTCTACCAGCTACAAAGAGAATTACAACTACAAAGCATCGTCTTCGACCAGCAGAAAGATGGTATAAATTACTGCAACTGCAGAAATTCATGCAGTTGTTAAACCAACAAGGCCTTCAGCATGATCTCGGACCAATTTGTGAAATAGTCTTGTGCTACCAGAACGTACAGATTCCTTCTCTCAGTGATCAGTAGAGGTACGGGAATGTCAGCTACCATCCTCTCAAATGAGGTCCCAACATTGTATTTCTGAAGGGGAACTCGTCCCTTAACCCCTGAACCCTTCCTAGCTGTACATGCATCACTAAGACTGCACCACTTATCAACAAGTGTTGTGCAGTTCTCTTAGCACTTCTGGGATTCGGCACTCTGGTAGGACCAATTGCAAGTAACTTTGTTACCATCATTACTTTCCCAGTTCCTGTAAAGCACACCATTCTTTATAACAAAGGAATTCCAATGTACCCAGTTTGCCTTGACTGTTATGTCTAGGCTGGATACCTCATCCCATCTTGGTCGACGAACCACTTACCTCTTATCCAATATTGGATGCAAGGTGTGGTTACTTAGCTGACCATTTATTACATCCTTTTCGTCCCATTTAGGTGAACCATCGAAAGATACATGACCTTGAATTCTTGTCCTCCTTGCTTTCCACGATACACCATGCTTTTCCTCCTGGTGTTAACAATAACGACAGAATGGTTCCCATAGTCTCCTAGAAAGCGCATCTGCATTGCTATGAATGCATCTAGAACTGTGATCTATTTCAAAGTCATATTCTTGCAGGTGCTCTATCCATTGGGCTATTTGCCCTTCGGGGTTCTTGAAATTTAGTAAACAGCATAAATAAGCATTATCATTTCTTAGGGTGAAGTGTCTGCCATACAAATATGGGTGAAAATGTGCAATTGCCTTCACAACTGCCACAAATCCTCGCGTGTCACACAGCAATTCGTCTCAGGCTTGTGTAACACCTTACTGAAGTATTCCAATGGCCTTTCCTTTCCTACCTGAATCTGAGATAACACATTCCCGATACCTACATCACTAGCATCAGTATCCATAATAAATTCACTTTCTCTAATCGGAAAGCCCAGTAATATGGGAGATATCAGAATTCCCTTTAGTCTATTAAAGCAATTTGGCACTCTAGGGTCCAATAAAATTTTAATTTTTGCCTCAGTCAATTCATGCAGAGGCTTGGCGATCGTGGTGAACCCAGGCAGAAATCGATGGTAGTAAGCACATAAACCCAAGAAACTTCGTATTTCAGTTTTATCCTTCTGTAGAGGCCTATCTATTATTATAACAGTATTCTCAGGGTCTGTTTCAATCACACGGGCTAACACAACATGGCCCAAGAAATTAATTTTCTTTTGGAAAATGTGGCATTTCTTAGGAATTAATTTCAGGTTTGTTGCAGCGACTTTCTGAAACACATAATCTAGGCATGTCAGGTGCTCTTCGAACATTCTTCCAGTGACCACTATGTCGTCTAGGTACACCTGGCAAATGTCTAAGGGCAGAACTTTCTCCATGAGTCTTTCGAAGGTGGCAGGGGCATAGCATAGCCCTAAGGGCATGAACTTAAATATTGCCATGTGACTTTCTCTTGGACACGAATCGTAGTATTTTGTTTGTCTTCTGGGGCCACCTCGCACTGCCAATACCTGCTCTTCATATCTAAAGTAGAAAACCACTGTGATTCTGCTAGGCTATTCAATGAGTCGTCTATCTTAGGAAGTGGGTAAGAATCTTCCCTGATAACATTATTAAGTTGGCGGTAACCTACACAATATCCAATAGAGCCATATTTTAATTTTTAACTAGCACAATGGCACAATAACATTGTTTGACTGATGGCTCTATCACATCTCAATTCCTCACTCTTTCGGAATATTGTTAACCACCTCATACGAAGCTCGCGGTAGTCACCTAGGTGGCTGCTTTATGGGCATGGTGTTTCCTGTGTCGATGTGGTGGCATGCCACTTTATTTCTACCAAGGTCATTGGACTCAGAGGAGATAGCACTTATATTTTTCTGTAGCAATTTTGAAACTGCCCTATCTTGTCGCCAGTGAGGTTTCCCTTGTTTTTGTCAGCAATTCCTTCAGAGCATCTGGAAGGAATATTCGGTATTTAGTGGCATTGAAGCTTCTGGATCATTGGGAAGTATCTGTGAGACCTGCTTGCAAACAACTATTGTGGCCCCCTACTCAAAATGGATAGCACAGTCAGATATGTTAATTATCCTTACAGGCACACTGTCCGATTTTGAAGAAATCTTAGCTACAATAACATAATCTGGGAAAATGTCACCTTTCTGGGCTAGTTCGATTATGCCCAACAGCCTGACAATTTTTCCCTGTCTGCCTGGAGTAACAACATCGATAGAAGCAGGGAGTACAGTCGACTGATTACACACAACTGGGCAGCTCATTGACGATGATAAATCTCGTCATGATGACACTACCAACTAGGTATTACCTACCTGTAACACCTCCAGTCAAGTATTGATACAGCACCCCAGCTTATGTAATACATCAAGACCCAAAATGCATTCGTCCACTATTTCTGCAATGTAAATAGCATGCACTATGTTAAGCTTACTGAGCTGTAACAGTACCCTTATTTTTTCTCTGACTGGTGTGGTCTCACCCTTTACTGTAGTTAAATAGCAGTGATCCATGCTCTTATCGGATGATCGCTGGGGGGAAGGCCCGAGATTTACGGTCTTATCACCATTATAGTTGCTCTTGTGTAAACGACCATCTGACAAGAAACATCAGTTAGGCTCCCCTCCATTAAATTGGAACCAAGATCTGTATCATTGAATGCACCTGCAAAAACGTTGGGACCTTCCCTCCAGGAATCACCGACTTTTACCCTTCCAGTCCGGTGCTTACAAGTTTCCCGAAGATTTTGAGCTCTCACCTGTCACTTGCTGCCTGCTCCATGGTTGCTGCTGCTCTGTGGCCGTTGAGGATAGTTGGCTCTCAAGTCCCAGGTTGTCCACACGACCAACATTCAGGGCGTTTGATTTGGGGGATGGTGAATCTCCATACCAACCCTGGAAGCGATGTACCCCATGGTCGTCTGCAAGTCTTTCAGCGTCCTCTTGATGCTGTCGCCCTCGTCTTCGTTCAGCATCACTGCCCACACTGGATGTTGGGGCACTGATGTCTGCCTTGCTGACTCCACTTCCAGTGCTCGAGCCAAGGCATCCTGCATGGCATGAGGCGCAGCCAGGTGTTCAGCTTGCCGCACTTCGGTATCAGCGACAGCATCCACTAAGAAATCGACTGCGATAACTTCCCGAGCCTCTTCAGAGCACCCCTCCAGAGACAGGTGTGACAGCCTCAGGATGTCCTGCCACAGCTCCTGCAGTGATTCCCCTGGATACTGTATACGTCTTTGCAATTGGGCATGGTGGGCGCATCCATGTATCGGTCGCAGAATCGCAGCTCCAAAGCCAACACCAATGTTGAGCATTCCAGTCGCTTTAGTTCTGGTAGCGGCTGCAGTATGCTCAGTGTGGGTTCCCTCAGTACAGCCGCCAAGTAGTATGCCCACTGCTCTTCCGCCCAGCCATTCAGGGCGGCAACAATCTCTAATTGGTGTCGGTATTCGTCCCAAGGTGTCTGTACATCGTAGAAGGGTGGGGTTTATTGTAACGCCACATTTACCTACCCCTGGGTAAGGCGTACTCACACTGTAAATCTGCTGGGCTTCTCGTGAGATTGCTGTATTGGTGGCGACCACTATTTTCTCCTCGCTATCCATATTCGCTGGCTCGATGGGGGTTAGTCTCTGCTCCTCCTCAGCTACTGCATGTCTTGACCCCTGCTGCTTCAAGTATTCCTGCCATTCCTTCTTAAGGGCGCCTACTTCCTGTTTCATTTCCTGCTCAACAATGTACACTCTTTTATTCACACTGTCATTCACAGTGTAAATTTTCTTGTCCATACAGTCTATTTTATTGTTCACTAATTCGCTTACACTTTCTATCTTTCTGTCTAAATTCTCATTCACACTGTCTATTTTCTTATCCTATTATGCTTAACCTTGCTAACACTTTCCATTTATCTTTCCACATTTAAATTCACACTGTCTATTTTTCTAGTAACATGTTTGTTCACACTATCTATTTTTCTATCTACAACTTCACTTATATTATTTATTTGGCTATTTATATTTTCATTCAAACTAAATATTTGACTATTTACAGATTATCTAACCCTACTTATTTTGCTACTTAGTCCTTCAATTAAGCAGTGAAGTGTTTTCATGTCTCCTGACATTTTCCTTGCCAGCATCAACAAATTTCTAAATAATTCCATGGACTCTTACTACAAATTGTATACTATTTGTTAATATCCTACTCTAATCTTAATTATAATTTTTCTTAAACATTATTTGTCCATCCCACTTCTGCCACCAGTGTAACCATTTTCTCTCAGAGTCAGAGGACTAAATCAAGTTCGTTAAGAGATGGTGTTCTTAATTAAATAAAATAATTAATTATAACTTCCTAATTTTATTTACAATAAATACAACAAAAATTATCTTTACTCAACATCCCACTATAAATTGATATAACTTACTGTTTGCAATTAATGACTTCAATCAATAAAATGTACAATTACCTCAAAGAAATTTAAAAAATTAAAAACTTTTAAAAAATAATTCCTAACAGACAATGTATCAAAACGTATTCAATTTTCCCAATTATATGTACATCTTTACAGTTTTAATATTTACAATGAAGTCCGTATCACATGTTATTCAGTCCCACCTCAGTATAGTCTAGGTCCCACCAGTCCGCAAAGTTCTAGAGTTCTCCGAGCGCCCGCATGCACAGTAGTCTTCTCTCGTCGAGTTTCATGCCTTCTCGTCCAGCCGGCCGAGTGACAGGGCAGCGAGTGGGTCTGCCGCGGAGATGTTGGGTCGAGTATGGAAAAAGTAAAAAAATACATGTATGTAGCCCACTTCCCGTTGCGCAATCAGGGATGCGGGAGGCTCTGGGTTCGATTCTCAGGTAAGGCATGGGTGTTAGTTTAAGTTAGGTCATAAGTAATTTTGTAAGGTGTCCCTTGATAAGTCTGTAGGCATAACAGCGGGGGGCGTTAATAAGCCCAATACAATATTTGTTTACAAATATAGTAGTGTATTTAATTTATAATAATACCGTTATGACTTTTATGGTAAACCTATTAATTAACTGTTGCATAAAACCGATAGTGAGAGTTTGTTTTAGGTAAAATTTCTGCGAGCATGTGCGCAAGGGGTCTATGATTCAATCCGAAGTATTACGTCTTTCTCGTTTCGCGTAAAGTAGACTGAGTTTTATTTGACGAACTAATTAAATGAGGAATGTTTTGACGAAGTAATTGTCACGATGCACGACGATAAACAGATTCACAACCTGAACATGTTTACCTTGTTTAGGCAGCAGAGAAATAGTCTCGCTTTATGCTGCCACCGTGGTAATTTTGGCAAATGGATGTTACCAAAACTCGTTCTGCAAAGGTAACGATTGCAGAATTATTTTTGTTCGTGGCAAGGGAACCCCTGAGAAGCTTAAATTTGGAGTAGGAATATATTCGCGAGATTACACAATTGGCGACGGGTCAGTCCTGGATGACTAGACTGCAGGGAATGCGATTAATTGATTAAGCAATTCTCTAACAAGACGCAAATTTAATTAGCTATTTCCAACAACTATATCTAATATATAATTACCCAATTCAATTAAATATTGCACTCACATCCACAGTTTAAAAAGTTTTCTTGACATCCGCTCAATACACTCTAATCACGATTAATAAGGCGACCATGAGTATAAAACTTTAAAACCACAATTGTTACAGACAGAGTAGATCCCTGCACAATATTGCACTCATTTTACGTAACCTGACACAACAGGTGACTACTCGATGTAATCAGCGCTGTAACTACAAATTGAAACTGTATGTAAGTCACACAGAAGAGTCATATATCCCTAAATAATCACAATAAACATAACATCACTTGAAAGTATGATAATGCATAACATGTTCACAATTTTCATACCATAAACGATGCTGAGTTAAAGGAAATAAGTTTAAAGTCATGCGCTAGATGTGTATTCTCCTGAAGGGAGGTTTTTCTGTATTTCCTTGTGAAACAAAGATCCTTATATCTGAAGAATGAGTTATAGTTACAGTAAAACTAAAAGGGAATAATAATTGTCTTTACTGAGAAATACATCGACATTATTAACGATGATTACTGAAATATAATACATTCTAACAAAAGCAAATACAATAAATTTCTTATTCTGAGGTATCGTTGATATTATTAATGAAACTTTCTTTCTCACGTGACTGAAATAAAATACAAAATAATCAGCGCGTTGCTCTACATCATCCGTTACCGTATCAAATAATATCTCTAGTAACACTACATACAAAGTGGTTAGAACGGGAAATCTGAATATTTCACAACTACATCCCTTAATTATGTTACCTACATAATTTCAATGCCGTAAAAATATATCGTTGACTATTATATGTATTTATAAATTTGCACTGCACATCCATGCTTAATTTGGCAATGAACCACCTATCCTTATCCCCTATCAGGCCCCCACGTGCTTCCCCTGGGCTGAAGAACTCTCGATGTCGCCTCGTTCAATGCCGGCATGGCACTGACCCCGAGCAGCGCTCGTGCACCGCCTATGTTGAGTGGTCACATTCACTACGCGTCATCCAGGCTGCACCCCGCAGGTGACACCCTAATGCCTACAGGTCCCGAGGGGCCGAAACATGTAATCGCCATATTTCCTCTTGACTCGTGACTCAGAATTACTCATATTCCGCCTCTTTCTTACAGACTTCACGCAGTAGCTACGAAGATAACTTCAATTGCAGTTTAAAATACTAGAAATACGATTTATTTATTACCAAGAAAATATTTTTTTTTAAACGTGACATCGATTTCGTTTACTGATTTACTGGAAGACAGCTGTGTGACAGTGTATTTTAACACAAGGGATTATTTTATAATTGTTTAAGTGGTCAATAAAATAATAACATTTCGATAAAAAAAGTTTTCAATTCACTTTTTATAAATAAAACATTTAAGTCTGTTAACGATTAAGGGAACACTTTCGAAATTAACATAAGAAAAATGTCACTGTCCATACCTGCATATATTTTAATGAGCACAATGATCAGTATGCGCCCATTAAAGTTGGTAAAGATAAAGGAAAAGCAGTTCAATGCTTTAACGTTGAATTAAAAATATCGCGGAAACATTTCTGAATACTGAATTTATTACTTTTGCTTTCTGTTTTTTTTTTAATGCAGCTAAATGCAAGTATTATAAAATTGGTAAAATATTTAATTTTCCAATAATTTCACATTTTAAGTTGACCAAGGCATGACAAAAGTGGCCAGGCCTTTGGAAACGTTAATTTTGTGGAATAATCGCAATTGACATCCTGTTAGATATTAAGCAGGGCTTTCAAAAGTGCTCAGTTTACTTTGAACAACATTTACTAAGTGCCTAACACAAGGCGATTCTCCACACAAATAAAGGGGCCGCGGTGGTGTAGTGGTTACACTACTCCCCTACCGCCTAGGTGGGAACCGGGTTCGGTTCCCGGCGGGGCCTCTCCCGGATTTTTCAATGTGGGAATCTCGCCGGACGATGCCGCTGGTCGGCGGGTTCTCTCGGCGATCACCCGTTCACAGAACGCCTTCATTCAGGCGCTGCTCCATACATCGCGTCGTTTCACCCTCACCGGCTCTTAACACCTCGATGTAGAGCCGCCATAATCTCTTCACTCACCTCACTCACTCTACACAAATTAAATTATGTCAGACATAGAGAATTCTGGTTTCAATTCTAATAGAACCACTCCCCCACCCCTTCACACACACACACACACACACACACACAAACGACCCAATTTCTGTCACCCCACATAATGTTTTTTTGGAATAAAGGTTTTTTGAGGGGGGAAATGTTTGAGGAATAAATGTTTTTGAAGCAATTATGAGGTTTATTTTTGATAAATGTTTTGAAGTATGTTTGAAGCATTTTTTTTTAGGTAGGATGTTTAGGTATTATGTCGAGGTATATTTTTGAAGCATGTTTGGGGCATATTTCTGATGAATGTTGTTTGATGAGGAATGTTTTTAGGCATGTTTTAGAGGCATGCGTTGTGAGGTATATTTATATATATATATATATATATATATATATATATGTTTTTGAAGTATGTGTTTTTAATATATGTTTTGAGGAATGATTTTGAGATATTATCGTTCTGTTGTCATATATGTTTGGGGCATGTTTTAATGGATGTTTTTTGAGGTGAGATTTTGGGGTATGTTTTTGTGGTATGTTTGACATGTGGGCGGTCCTGTCGGTTTGCTTAAATGCCAGGTGTTTACGGTCAGTTGAGCTTGGAAGTCTTGTCATTTGGTCATTATTATGCACATGGCATATTAACTAACACATAAGTATAATGGCACAGAGAGAGGACTGCATAAAAAACATAAATGCAGTCTCCAAGTATAAATTTGGAGACAATGGGCAAATTCATGCTATTTATTTGCACATCGATGGGGGACAGACGAAAAACCAACAGAATGACAACGATTGATGATGTATTAAGTGACTAATTGAAAGATTGTTTGAAAAATTGTTGTCATGGTGGATTGATGGCCAAGAATATCACAGAAGGTAAATACTCTCTATCACCAACGCTTCCCTCGTAGATGCCAAGTTTCAAGGGTCTAAACCTCAAGGTTTGCAAATGGCATCGTTGACAGGGTAGGCAATCCAAATGGAGTCGGCGATGGTTTCACCAAAGATAGTCGCAATGTTGGACAGAATTATATTAATAAACGAATGTTTCATCTTTACATCTACTCAACAATACCCTACTGGTCCGAACAAGTACTAGAAATTTCAGCAGATTTTATCATTTGGTAGGAAAATTTATATGTAATTACTAGCATGTCCGATAATATCCCATTATATGATGTAATGGAATAGCCAAACATAAAATTAGTTACCGAAATTAATGCTAAAAAAGCCAGGGAAGAACTAATGATACTTCACATCTTGCATCAGATGAAGAAATGTTATATGGCGCTGCTTAGGCCACGTTATTATCTTCAGAGGTCGAGATATTACATCAGTAACAGCCAATCATGAGCGAGCAGCGTGACATCAATAAATTCACAAATTCAGTATTCCAGGTTTTGCGATTCCTCTTTGGCATCACGGCTTATTCCAAAGAATGTGAATATAATTTTGTTAAATAAATTTAGGTAATTTCAAACCACTACAGGAACATATACAATTAACTCAAGTTTTTTTAACCCTTAATTGTTTGGAAATTATTTCTGGACCTCTATAAAATTATTTGTAATCATTGAAACCCAGATTACGCTAATCATACACAAATTATCATTCTTAATGTTTCCCAAAATAAAAGGATAAAAGAACACTTTTAATATCTGAATGACACAAAATGCATCACTTTAAACGTAATGTTTATAAAAATCAATAAAATTTAAATTTCATATAAATTATTATTTTATTATTTTACCAGGTGTGCCCGCGGGTCAGATCGCGTGGTCTACAGAATTCTTGTTTAGGTTGTTTTTTTAAATAAATAATCGAAATCAAAATTTGCAGCGGACACGCAATAAATATACGTACATGCTCGAACGTGATTAGTTTGTTACTAACGTCGCGAGCCGACTGAGTGCCGGCCGAGCGCACGCGACGCGTGTTACAGCCGGCCCCCCTCCCCCAAAAAGCTTCCACCCGCCGCCCCCATGGCTCTCTACGTCCGCGTGCGGTCAACCGACTCGCAAAAAATTACTTTTTCACAAAACTTTTGAAATATCGTAAAGTGTAGTCGGGAATTGGTCTAGACAGCATATTGCAAGAGAGCGCGCTGGTGGCAAACTTTTTTCTGACTTGATTCACTATTATCGTCACTTCTTATTCCTTATGTTACTTTGCGTAACAAAATATATATTAAAACCTGGCCGCAGAACATAGCTATAAATAAAAAAAAACTCGTAAATCGGATACGTGGTTCTCGAGTGAAAAGCGCACTAACACACAGACAGACAGAGAGACGTTGAGTTTTATAATACGTATAGATGCACTTTAATTGGCTGAAATACTGTAAAACTTTGTGGAAGTAAAAAAAAAGTAAAAAATTTTTTGTTTACAAAGACTTTTATTTTAAATAATTATATAGCCTTATTTTGATTTTTGTGGTTCGGCAGAACTCTTATAATAAGCGAGTTTTCATTTGTGTCGAAAATATTCAAAATTTTCTTTCTTATACTGCCAGTTTCTCGCCTCCTTTGTAGCAAACCTGGTAAATCAAAGATTTATAATATATCAATTCGTATGTATTAGAGGCAAAAATGTGAAGAAAAAAAAGTATTTCATTACGTTTTCCTTAATATGATTTAGGCAATATCTGTAACTGCGTTTAGCAATATACATGTCTTAAAACAGGTACATCATGTTTCAATGTATTATGTAAAATATTTATATAAGTTATTTTAAAGGTTACTGCAGGGGTGCTCAGACTTGTACCATCAGCGATCGATCGCAAAAAAAGTGGGGGGGCAAGCGATCGGCAAAAGAAGTAAGGGGGTAGAACTGAGCTCTAACATGACAGATGGTAAGCCTGTCGCTGTTACGACCTACGTATGTTTTTTTTTTTTTTTGTTAAGCCCCGGCCACACTCGCGTGTTACTATGCCGAGTACACTTTTATCAGGTTATGTTTGCATTTTGTAAATCGTTGCCGCCATTTTTCGAAGAGAGCGCGACCTAGCGAGAATATTCATAACTATTAGCGCGAAGGTGTACTCTCATAACGATTAGCGCTCCAGGCGACGGATAAAAACGTTGTTTTATTTAACTAAACTTGCAAACTTGCCAAAACGGAATAAAACTCACAAGGGGGTTACTTAATCCAGAAAGCCATTCTTTACAAACAATGGGAGCAAACAATACTAAGCCGCGCTGACAACTCCGGCGGTGCGCAGCGTTCTTTTCGGCGTGACTTTACATTTTATTATTACGTATCACGGTGTCGCCGTACGAGTGACCGACGGAAGGCGCTTGTTTTTAATTTCTTGAAAGGAATGTGGACATATGTCCGCAATCACCTTTCAAAGCTCTCACGATCGACCGTTTGAGCATCCCTCGGCTACTGTATTAAAATTTCTAAAAATTAGACAAAGAATAAATGTTTTCAAAATAACTCGTAATTATGAAAAAGCAGCACACTGAAGGAATCATATGAATAGAAGTAAACTTTCTACTTAGGAAAGAAAAAATATTATAAAATATTACACTTTCTAAGCAATTGAATAACATTACTTGCATAAATAAGTCTCTTCTTCAACCTTAAACCACCACGAGCTGCTGTAAGGTTTGTTACAAGCAGTGGCATTGAATCAAAGAGTTATTTGATGATTTCCTGGAGAACCGACTGCAAGGTTACTTCTGCCCAAGTCCACAGTTCTTCGGTATTGGCTACTGGACAACAATGACGTGATATTTCCCATGTGACCATATGCCAGATATGTTCACTAAGTGACCTATCGGGCGAAAGGAGGGTCAGAGAAGAAGCGGTATCTGCCTTGCTACGAAGACGACCTCGACATTTCTGGCACCATTATGTGGTTGGGCGTTGTCTTGTACGACTTCAGCCTCCACGGCTTTCCTGATGTAGAGATTGCAGTTTAAAGTGCCCACAATATATGCCAGCCGAAATTTACTTTAAAACTTTAAAAACCCCGTTGCTCTCCAAACCATCACGATCACCTTTCGTGGTTTATTATGTTGTAAAATGCATTCTGGAAGATAGTACACATACTGATAACGTGGAATACGTTTGCGAACATTATTGTAATCTAAGATGAAGCGGAACTCGTTCGAAAGCTCAACTCTGTACGCCCGTGAGGGAGCTCGCGACTCTGTTGTAGCCTGAGGTGTCGATAATTCAGGGTTAAGGGAATCCTCTGCAAAGAATGCATTTGCGTAGTCCTCTGCAAAGCAGACGCTGTCGAACCGTGGAAGAAAACAATCTCATATCGGTTTGTTGCAGTGTCGCAATGTTCTGGTAACACTCGAGAAGAAGCTGAATAATCCGTCACCACCTGCCATACGAATTAAATGGCTGTCTTCCCATGGTGTTGTCACATTCCGTGGTCCAGTTCCAAGATTTCGACTCGTCCTGTTCTCTTAAGACCTGTCTTCGTACAGTCACATCATTCTCGTGGCATAATGCCACGCTTGAGCAGCAACCCACGGCATGAAAATCGTCCTCCACACAAGGAGATTATTCGGCCCGTTCGAACTTCGTAACGTTCTTAATAATTGCTTTTCTACACCGGCGAGACATACTGACTCCAGCAAGAGTGTTTACATCTCACTGGCCATGGACAACTATACTTGTCTGGATACTTAAAGTGTACTATATTTATAGGCTATTAACGGTAAAGTGAGCACATTTTGAAGCCCTCTCATTTGGATTAAGAGTCAAAAAATATATTTTACTGTAGCCTAGGCATTACATTTCGTGTGCGGTGGAATATGCACACTGCATGTATTAATTACATAGCAATGCTTATTTTTAAAAGTGGTTAAAGGATAAAAAAAGGCTGATAAAAAAAAAGTATTTAGGGCCTCAAAAGTGTTCACTTTACCGTGAACAGCCTATATACGCTTATACACTTCAGTTCAGAGGATGCTGCTGTGTTTAGGCAGATGAAATCATTCTAATATTCTATTAATTTGCATATCATATCCTGCTTTATATTTATTGTTACTTTCGTTACATTTCTGTGTTTACTTCACGGTGTTGTATTTTTCACACATGAGAATATCTTTAACAAATTGAAAATTTTACATGTAACATCTACAGGTATACAGGCTAGTACACTTGTACTTAGTAGCCTGTATATATTTATGCATGTTTTGCAAAGAAAAATAAATATTTTATACAATTTTCGAACATTTATTTTCAAAAATGACAATGCAAAATCACTGTAAACATTATTGGGAAAAATACCTGACAGTTGTATGGTAATATTTGAAAAAAATTTTTAGGAAACGCATTTTTCTTTACAGGTAAGATTGAATAACTGCATTCAGGAGAAAAAATTTACTTACATGGCAGTGGAAAATCCCATACATGGATGGGAAAATAGTCGTACGACGTGTTCATCTCCTCAACATTGCAAGAAACAAAACGAGGAGTCATGTTAGACAGCTTGTAGGACATTCGGTAGAACAGGCATAATACTAAGTAACACAAATTAATTTTACCGTACAAAACATGAAACATTATCAAATAGTTACAAATGGAAAGCTTGTGGGAAAAAACGGGGGAAAAAAAAAATCGTAAGAGAGAGTGGAAAACGGATAGCTTTTTGTTCTCGTGTTCTAATCTCTATGTACACCTCTATATTTACCCGCGTACGTTTTATGTCACGAGAATTATTAGAAGACTTGGAAAGGTATTGACTTTAAAGCAGTATTAAAGCCACTAAAGAAATTGTAAACAAACTTTGCTTTGTACGGCACGAAAGAAACTGGGCAATATGTTTCACAAAATAATAACTCTAACCACTTCCAGGAATAACTAATTAGTCATGTTGTTCTTAGAAGGGTTGGCATCTTCAAACTGATAATAAGAAATATTTTAGAAAAAACTTGTTTAATTATTTTAATTAAGAATTTTGCAAGTAACTGAAATTGACGCTTTTTTATTTTTCGTGGTGAAATTCGGTAGTATGCTAATATTCACGAACACAGCTACGTTGACGCGGTCGTGTAATGAGTAGCGCACCGGCCTCCCGAGATAGAGGACCGTTGTTCGCGCCCATCCACAGGCTCGAGAATTTTAGAATTACGATTCCGATGACACTCAAAAAACCCTTTATTTATTGTAATGCAAATTTTGTTGCCATAAATGAATATTTTGTTCAAATATCAACCACTTGAAATGTATTTAGCAGTTAAGAAAATTTTTCTTAAAATATATTTTGTTGAATTAAAGATAGGACTTATTTTGCAGCAACAAAATCCTAGTACGTTGCATTGCAGTCAAAATAGTTATGTTAATTGAAAAGAAAGTTTACCCTAAAGTTAGTACTGACCTTTCCTTTAAAATAAAGAAATGTATTTCTTTAAATTATGCCAGTTTTCCTTCTTTGTTTTACATTTAAGATAGCTTTCTTTTGAATAACTATATGTTTCCTTCCATCAAAGAAACGGCATATTAGTGAATAATGCAACATTCCTTAAAATAAGCATAGTTCTCTTTACTACATCTTAAAGTGTTTGTAATTTTTAGAACACTAATGTTAGTGAATAATTTAATATTCTTTAGATAACATATAGTTGTATATCATGTAACGTAATTTTTTTTCATTTTAAAGCACATGATGTAGTTAATATATTAATTTAGTTTAAAATTAATATAGTTATCTTTCCTCTATTAATGTAAATTTTTCTTTTAAATAAAATGTAGCAGAGAATAATTTAATTTTCTTTACAATTAACATGGTTTTCTACGCCATAACTAAGCAGTTTCTTCTAATGTAATGTTGTATCGTGATAAATAAAATTAACTAAATAGTATCTCCTCTTTGTACAGATAAACTGTATTTAATACAATTCTTGACTGACTTACTATTGAAAATTAAAACATGCTCTAGACGTATGGTGTAATTATTTTATATAATATAAAAATTTTTGGATTATGATATTCATAAGTTCACTTAACAACATTTTTATTAAACACAGTTTATTTTTACAATGAGGAGATTTAGTGACTTACATTAAGCGCAATACAAGTTTACATTAGATGAACAGCTTAGTTATGGAATTAATCTTTGATATTTTACAAGTTTTATTCAGTGATGGCATGTAACTAATAACAAGTAATCTTGTTACCGGTAATGATTATTATTTGAATAATTTTTANACATTTTTATTAAACACAGTTTATTTTTACAATGAGGAGATTTAGTGACTTACATTAAGCGCAATACAAGTTTACATTAGATGAACAGCTTAGTTATGGAATTAATCTTTGATATTTTACACGTTTTATTCAGTGATGGCATGTAACTAATAACAAGTAATCTTGTTACCGGTAATGATTATTATTTGAATAATTTTTACTTTTAATTCGTTACATTAAAAAAAAAAAAAGCAAGTTTTACATTTAAACTACTTATGCGAAAGATATGTATTTGTTACTTATCAGTAATCGTTACTTTTTTTGCCTCATCTGTTAATTTTTTTTTCGGTATTTTTTTATTATTTTACCAACCTAAACGAATAACAAATATATGGCTGATCGACACTAATCGGCTCACACTAGACTGTGCAGTGCCATGCTGGGTTGTGTGTGTTTCTACACAAAGGCCGCTCTATCTAGTGATTGTTCTATGCCAATTCACCCTGCCCTATGAACTGTGGTGATTATTGAGAACGTAATATTAGACTGTGATAAACTTTCAGTATTCACCAAAGCAGAATAATCTCTCCACAAATAAAGTGACATTTAAGTTTAAGTGGCCCTTCAGTTAGGTTGTTTCAAAATCACAGAATTTATTTTCGGAAAGCTCAATTAGGAAAGACTGCTTAAAGAAACACGCAGTAAAATATATTCTCGGGTTGTTGATTGTCACATGACCACTAAATCCAATCAGAATTATGAATTCAAAAAGAGGTTTTTTCTTTTTTTATATTACGGTATGTTATGGTAAAATTTGTAAATGTTGTCTTTATAACCAACAAGAAATCATTTATTGAAAGAAAATTAAATTTACGTATACATTTTAATATGATTAGCTAATAATGGCAAACAAGTGCCGTTTGATATATGAAAAAAATATATATATACACTCTTCCAGAAGGATTTGGGACTTCATGACAATCGCGGCAGTGGCAGTGTTATATTGCATTTTCGTGATGTTTTCTGTTGAAGTCGTGTGAATGTTCACTGCGAAAGTTTATATCTCTGGGCTTAGGTCTGTTTTACTCTTTTACTCAGTGGGCTGATACTTAATTGCCTGGCGTTCTTATTTTAATATCAATTAATTTGTTAAACTTAAATTTATTGCTGAATTCCTTCAAATATGTGTGGTTTAAGCATGTATATATGATGCTGCATCGCAAAAAACATGACATATATTAAAGAAATTTCAGTCGTATAATTTATAACTTACCTTGTTCCAACGCGAATTAATTGCTTCTAACATCATATGCTTATTATGTAAGTAGTCTTGATTAACATATTTACTTGCAAAAAAGACATGCTGCATCATTTTCAAACACTGCCTACTACTAAATAAAAAGCTTTAATATTCTATACACACCATTCGTTCTATGTTTTAACGACTCTGTAAAAATGTCTTAAAGTTTGGTTGAGGCGTTTCTTAGTCGATGACAGAAGTAACAGATGTAAGGCCTAAGCAGTTTGATGTAAACTAGCAATGGAACTTGTCGCAATAAGTGTCTAGTACACAGAATAGACCCTGTAGCGCGACACTGCGAATAAAGTTCTTTTGCGTATTTCCTGTTGATTTTCGGAGAAGTACAATGCACTTCATTGTAACTTTTTGAAATTGTGGTGGACTGTCTATAGTAGTAATAGTGGTACCGGTGGTTATTCAAATTCAGCAGAGACACCACCAATGGAGCGATTAAAGTATGATACCTAAGATCCTTACTCTTATACAAGAGAGATGGATTTTTCCAACACTATATATTTGATTAAAATTAATTTTAATTGATGTAATACTGCTACAATATATTCCTGGTATCTAGGAAATAAACAGTTAAAAGCTTAGTTTATTTTACTGTTATTATCAATTATTACTGTAAGTGATAGCGAATAGTCTGTTTGTCAAAAATGGTATAGGTCTAACTTTTTTTTTTTAGTATTTACTGGATATTTATAAGTATTTTACTGAATAGCACTTTGTAAACGTAAGTCAATTTGGCTTAATACTTAATAGAGCTAGTACAGAATGGTTTTGATAAATTACGATATTTAGATGTGTAAAATAATGTAAATGTAGGATTACTATGAGCATATTTTATTATTCAAGAGTATTCTTCCAGGAATATAAATAATAGTTCCCTTTATTTATTTATTATATCAAAGAACATATATATCTGCAAATCAAACATTTATATCTCAGGTATATTAATACTTAAAATCAATTGCATTTGAAATTTTTATACAAATAAAATATTTTATTGTTACCAACTACTTTCATTTGAAGTAATTTTTACTTGTAATTCAATACAATTTTCCTCTAGTAATTAAAATTTAAAAGTTAAAAAAAAAACATACAAATATAATAAAATTAACAAACTCATTTCACCCTGACAAGAATAATATTTCATGTATTTGTTGTAACGACTGAATAATATTACATAAATTGCATGACAGCAGAATCTCTTGTAAATATTTTGTAACCCTAATGTGGAGGGACATTGCAAAAAGCATCTAGGATCAAAATCATCAAATTAATGTTTAACGCATACATAGATTTCTTGTTGAGTCAAAATTAAAAACTGTGGCACACGGGAAAGTTTTCTGTAAAAAAAATTCAATTAAAATAAAATGAATAATAAAACATTTCACCTTGACAACGAAAATATTTGTTGCACATTTGTTGTCACCACTGAATAATGATATTCTGCTTAACAGCAGAAACTCCCACAGTTATTTTGTAAGCCTAATGTGGAAGAACATTGCCAATATCTAAGTTCAGAAGCATTTCTTCAGTATTAAGTTGTGAGTATTTACAAAACAATATACACATGAATTTTTTAGATTTAAATTAAACACATATTAGCAAAAGTTGCAGTTTTACAGTTAAAATATTTCAAATATAAATAATGGCTTGGAATCATACCAACAAAGGAAATATTTGCACACACTTGTTAATGATCATTATCAATGTGTTATATATTTCACAAAAAAAATTTTTTTTATCGCAAATATATACATAAATTTTATTGCCACCAACTCGACAATAATTTGTGTTTCTGTGATGTGGAAGGTTACCGAGTGGCAAATACATGTATTCATTTAGTTCTATCACTTCATCTTGATGAAAGTGTTCACTGTATCCAAAGGTTTTGAAATTGTTAACAATTTTGCCAAACACTGGAAGACTTCAGAATTAAAATCCTATGTATCACACATTCTACTTCTGTACCGTACTTTGTTTTTTATGACCCAAGGTGCTAGATATATTGTGCACTAAAGTAGTTCAGTTGGTTGAGGAGTATTTTCCCAAGGAACATTCTCTGTTTGTCTAATGATCTTGCTTGGCCGCACCTCTAATTCTGTAGACGGCGCAGGAGCACGCACACTCCAACTGGACTCTGTAGATGATCCTGCGAGAGAACGGCCTGTTTCCAAATTTACTGGCGTGATTGTACTTTCATTTTGATCTGCCTGAAAAATAAGAATTACCAAAAAAGTTCAAGATAGAAGCAAATATATGTAAGATATTGAATAAATAAATGTTTATATATATTAATTTTAAATTGCAGAGAAGATATTTGCAGTCAGGATTTTGGCGATTTATTCATTTTATATGGTAATTGAGAGTGCTTTTTGAATTGGTACATACATTCTTAACCACTTGGGGCGGCTTTTACAAGTTAATGTTTAACTGGCCCTAACTTAATATTTGTAAAATGCTATCAGCTGTAAGGCAAAATTATATTTCACAATGACTTTTTCAACTTGTAAAATACAAAAGTGTGGTAGTTTATATATGTAGCTTTGAGCACAAAATACTTAGGCATAGTCCTGTTACACATTTGTTACGATATGAGATCGCTGCCCTCTCCACTATTCAAACATCAAATGGTTTTCAGCAACAACACTTCACAAGTGTTTTCTGATACTACTAAAATAGACAAACATTGCAACGAAAGATAAAAAAAAAATGCAAATATAAATGGAAACAAACAGTACACTAATAATGAACACTAATAATGAACAGCATTGTCTCATGTGAATGAGAATGAGGCTTGGTGCGTTATGTTCAACCGTTAAAAAAAAAACCCCCCGTTTTTAATAATTAAGCTAGGAATGTTTTCTTCATCTGGGTTCAACTATTATATTATACAGTAAGGATAATTTACCGTTGTAGTTTATTTATTTCATATTGTTACGTATGTATTAATAGCATTATTGTTATAAACATTTCTTTTATCCACAAATTTAACTTGTTTTTTGGTAAGGGTTATCTATGAAGTTCATAAAACAGCTTAGTTGCTAATATTTTTAAAAGCATTATTACATTATTAAATGGCACGAAGAATATTTATTTTACTTGATTTTCAGATGTCTGGAACATTAATTTCAGCTAATTTTCAAATATACTAGATGTGCCTGTGACTTCGTCCCCGTGGACTTAAGAATATCCTTTGTTAGTGTATTATATCATTAACGTATTGACGAACACGTTTTGGTTGGGACAATAAATTTAAAAATTTAAAAACCACAAAATTATTGGCACTCATACTATGGGAATTTATTTAATACGGGAAAAGATCAGACCTCTTTCTATAAGGCATAATTTTATAGCATTCAACCCTTAATCATCTCAGTAAAGACAATGGTTTTGTTATTGACTTAATTTAACAATTATAGATGAAAAGACAACATTGCTGAGTTAAAAACTACATTAAATCCATTGAAAACAGTACAGAATTTGTTGCCCAATGTCGCTGGCGTGGACTTTCCCTCAAGATGATGACTATGGGAACTAGGTAACTAGCCTGCCCCGGCGATGTAGGGATAGCGTGCCTGCCTCGTAGCATAGGGATTGTGGGTTCGAGTCCTATCATGGGTGTTTTGTGTTGTCCTTAGGTCAAGTTGGTTGACAGGCCATCCCCAAATAAGTGTGCTGCTACAAAGGCGGAGATGTAAACACGCACTATAATAACTATGTATCATATCGGGATATTAATACAGGACAAAAACTATTAGTGCCCTAAGTTTAACTGAAATCACTGAAATGGTTTACGCGTGAAGTCGCCATGCGGACTTAATGATTATTCCTCTGGAACTATGTAACGTTTCGGGATAATAAGTATCCCAGGTCCTGACCCATGACATAAGATCCCACTACGCTAAGTTTCATAAAAATCTGTTCACTAGTTTTTGTGTGATGCGTGCACAGACAGACAAAAACGATTTAAAAAATTTGCTGATTTCGTCTATTAATTATTAAGGCCATATCAACTGATGTGTAAAGAGGACCTGGTGTTGATGCTTTGTCTTCCATTAATTCACGTGATGGCCGCCGGGTCACGTGTGCTCGTGTTATTACTCATACTTTTGAAAATATCACACTGTTTGCAATGCAAATAGAGTTCACTGCTGAAATAATAAAATACAACGTATCGTAAGTGTTTTATGATATATCGTAAATAAACAAAAAAGTGTCGTATTTCACTATAATTCCTGCTGTAATTTATTGGTCACTTTAATGTTCGTAATTTAAAAAGAACTCAACGAGATTTATCTGCATTTATAAATTGACAATATAATCAAATTTTCAATGTTCATGTAAAATTTTAGCTCATTAGTGTGAATATCTGATAATTACAATTTTACCAAGTGATACTGACCTGGGTTGAACTGGCACACAGTTTTGTTTTGTCCCTACCTAACGTGTTTGTTCCTGTGCTAAAAGGTAACATCTTTTTGTGAATAGCAACAATCGTATATGACAATAAATGGTAACTTTCGAGCATTCATATATAGATACCAAGGCAAGCTAGCCAAATTACACAATTTATTTATGTGTCGATCATAGAGGGTACCAGGACTTGTCGTTTGTGAGATTTAACCTCATACTTTTGTAAGTTACGGACACAAATATACTACATGAGCTAATTAAATTCATCAAGAGTAGTTATATGACAGTCCCTACATATTAAGAGCATTCTACTACATAAAAAATAATCTCACATTACTTGTTTATTATTTGTGGATTGTGGAAAGTGTCCAAATACCTACCAAATTACACAGCGGCCGCGATAATAATATTATAGTGCAAGTTTTGCACTCATTAATTAACTACTTTCCCAGCACGACGGAATCCACGCGATTCCAAACACGCGGTTCGAACCGCAGAAAAATAAACTATGTTCAGACAGCGGCGAATAGGAGGCGGCGAGCGTGCGGATATATATATATATATATATATATATGTGTGTACGCAGGAGGGGCGAGGTCACCTCATTTCAAAGATGGACGTCGAAGGAGCAGTATGTTTGAGTCTGCTCTTAAAAAAGGAAAAAGGGAAAAGACAGAATTGGGCGCATCCAATATTAACTGATCAGCTCTCACATGGCCTATTTGTAACCTTATATCCCAAGTTAAGAAAGTTGGGCCCAAATTTTTCAACTATTTGAGAATGTCGACAAAATCATTTGACGAATCACTTGAATTGATCAGGGAAGAAATTTCAAGTTTTGATACCCATATGAGATCAAGCGTGTCACCTGAAGAAAAACTCGTTGTTACTTTGAGGTAAGTTATTTCTTTACTATTCAATATCAGCATATATATTTTCTATAATAGAAGACTGCGAATCAGAGCTAACGTATGACGATGGCGATGGCGATCCTGGTGGTATGACTGCAGAGGTGATCCAGAAATAGTAAAATATCCATGTGTGTTTGAATACTGTTGGCTATGCCAAAATGCTGTCTTAGGCACATTATTCTGAGAAATAATCTAAACAGGAGATGATAAAGTTTGCCCTTTTTGTATCACCTGGAGCAATTCAATTTTGTTCACCAAACGCTTACTCTCCGGAACTTTTTTTTAGTTATTTGTATATCGGCAAACAAAAAAGTTTATCTTCATCTCAGTTGGAAATACTTTCTTGAAGTTCTTTCTGAATTTTATCTCGTGACTTAATGCTCTGTTCAATTAAATCACTTAGTCGTTCTTCTGGCGTAGTTTTAGTTTTCTTCCTTTTATTGGGGGGTGGGAGTATTTCAGTAGAATTTACGAAACTATCACTGTCCTCATTATTTGTATCTTGGCTTTCTTAATTTCGCTTTTCTTCTATATTACTGGTTGTTTCCTTGTTTTCTACAAACTTCTGAAGATAAGAAAGTCTCGCAAAATACTAATTTTGTGATTCTTTATGCACACCGGAACCAGAAGGAACTGTTTTGCCTTTCTTGAATTATTTTTTGTAAGCATCACGTATGTTCTTTCATTTTTTTGCAGTGTTGTACCTGAAAAAATTAAATAATTACTAATTATACTGTTTCAGGTATCTGGGTACCGGTTGTTCATTTGGAGAACTTCACTACAATTATCGCCTCGGCAAATCTACTGTTACAGGAATTGTCCATCAAGTATGTGAAGCATTGTGGAAAATAGTGACAAAGAAAGTAATGCCCGAACCGAGTGCAGATATGTGGAAAAAAATAGTTGAGGTCTTTGAAAGATATGCAAATTTTCCGAATTGCATTGTCTCTATAGACGGCAAACATATCCGAGTTATAATGCATAATGATTCCGGATCTTTGTATCATAATTACAAAAATTTCTTTTCTATAGGGTTTTTAGCACTTTGTGACGCCAACTATTGTTTTACTTATGTTTACATTAGAACTTATGGGGAGAATAGTGATTCCACTATATTCAGAAATTCAGTATTTTATAAAAGATTGCTAGATAAATCACTAAACATACAAAAACCTAAAGCAATATCTAACGTATATCCAATACCACTGTCTCATGTTATAGTTGAAGATGAAGCTTTCGGATAAGCGGAAAATTTTATGCGACCCTATGCAGGTAAAGGTTAGTCATATGAAAAAAAAGGGGGGTTTTAAACTATAGGTTATCCAGAGCCCGACGTAACATTGTATGCACTTTTGGGATTCTGGCGAACAAATGGCGTATTTTTCATAGGCCCATGAATGTAAACATAGACTTTGCCGAAGACATAATAAAGGCCTGTAGCGTTCTACACAACTTTGTGAGAACTCGGGATGGTATAAAGCATGAATATACTTAATATACTGCACCGATGATTAGTATCAATACATTACATACAGGAAGGGCGGCACCGTCAGCTTTAAATATTAGAGATAAATTTGCTCATTACTTCGCAAACGACGGTCGTGTTGAGTGGCAAGATACAAAAATATAATTATAATATGTCAATTATACTTATAATATGCTACATTTATATTGAATAAAATGATCGTACTAACCTAAAATAGCCTTTTATTCTACTAAATCTTCTACATCTCCAAATAACTCCACCAACTCCTGCCAAGCTCGGTCCTTGGCAATTTTATTAGAATATTCCGCACACTGAATGTCCCATATCGCTGGTCTTTTCTCCACTTCATCAATAAACATTTCAGTATCAAAACGATCCATGGCGATACACATCCGAACCACGCGGCCTCCGCCGAGCATCTGAACGCCCTCTAGGCACGCCTCAGTAATAGAAACGCGCGGGCGCCGCGCGGATCTATTTTCCGGCGGTCGAGTGGCGGCTGGCGCGCGTTTTGACAATCCGTGCGGCCTGGTGTGAACGAACATGAGGACGCCAATGTAAATATGCTCCGCGCAGTTGATACTCGCGGTTTGGAAACGCGCGGATTCCGCCGTGTCTGAACTATCTCTTAGAACCAGAAAAATAAAGACAACATATCCCAAGGTTTTTCTATTCTGTAAACAATTAAAATTACGTTTTTAACATTTGTAATTTCAAGACAGAATCAAACCATAAATTGAGAAGGGCTTCATAAGCATTTTAAAAACAAATTAGTGGAGTACGAGAGTTTTTATTTCTCTCTCCCAGTATTCACAATAGGCCAATTCATTTTTATATCTGAATTTAAATATTGCAAATGGCTGTGTAAACATTTAAGTCACACGGCAATGTGTTTTGTTTATATCTAACGGAAAGGTGCATGGTTGGCCGAAAGTGACTCCCAACCCAAAGCGGTGATTTTAAAATTGTTTAAGCTACCGCACTGCGACTATATTACAGTGGAGTACCGATATAACACTCACCTACTTACTACGGTTCTCAATGTAACCCTGGTAATATTCGGAAAAAATGAATTTTCACAATATCCTAATACTGTTCGGTTAGCTTAAATGCGTGTGTATGTCGTACCCCCCTACAACTACGTTATATCAGGGTTCTAAATATTTTCAGAGGCCTAGGCAATAATCAAGTTGTGGGATAGTGTCTCTTAAACCAAACTACATAATATTTGTCACAAATTGTAAAGGTCTCATTATTGATACAGTTTTCCATTCACGCAAAATAATATGCAATTATTATTGCCTGTAACATCCAAACACAACTTTATGACTAACAACTGGTTATTGTAGAAAAAACAATTCACAGATTCGTATAGCAGCAGACTAGCCGATCATGTAATATAAAGTAATTTTTTTAAATAAAATTAGTTTATAATGCCAAAATGAACATTTTCGTTAGAGCAATTGTCTAAAAAAGTTGCATTTTATCTTGAATGAAATATACACTAATATGTAAGAAATTTTAGTAAAGGTAGAAATTTGTGGAGTCAAAAAAAGTGAAAATCCAAGATTTTCACCATGCAAGTACTGTCTGTGATGATGTAACACGTTTATATCGTATGTTTTATGAAGCATTTTTTAGTGTTAAAAAATATGGTAAGAAGATATAAAAAGTTTCATTCCAGTTATTCAAATATATGTTCTCTTGCATACCACAAATATTTTTGTAACTTTTTTTTGTATTTTTGTAAACATTTTGTGATTTAACTATCTACCTTACTCATTGCACGATACTAATCTTGTCCGTACATATTTTATCTAAGTTTTTTCCATTGCTAGTTTTACTAGTATATATATATAGCATTTGTAATTTTTCAAAGGGAAATCATTACTTTAACACTTCTTGACTACCTCACAAAATAGCAGCTTGCATTGATCAGTTCGCATGTTATGCACAGGCAATATTGAAAATATGTTTTAGGCAACCATTAAGGTATATCTTTGAGACCAAACCAAGACAGAAATTATTTTACACACTATGTAAGCCTGACACTTGAAGGGAAGAAAATAGTATTGTATAATAAATCATAATCTGTATTGTAAATAAATAATATATTGTACTTATAACATAACCTGTACTGTAAATAAATAACCAATATGAACATATGGTGCAAAACAAACATTTTACGTGTCAATGAATGTCTTGGAAACAGAAAAAATAAAATTTACGTACAAATTGTGGATACGATACATGGATTATAAGTAGTTTGTGAAAGTGGCTCAAGGTTGTCGTTGAATAGCACGAGGACTACTATGTGGTAATGTGTCAAAATAAAAAAAACTCATTTTAGGTTTGCAGGCCTTATCTTGAATTTATATTATAATAGCGAACTAACTGGACCTTGAAAAAGTTTTAAAACCATCGTTTAATATGCTAATGAGCATTGGATATTTAAATATTGCCTTTCTTACCAAGTTGCAGTCCTCTTCTTGGCTTATTACATCAACTAGAACTGATTTTGAAAAGTAATCAGTACATTTTTTTCAAAAATTCTTCTCTGCGTTCTTTTTTACAACTTGCTCCTCCATGAGAGCTTCATCTAAAACTTTGAAAGTTTCTTCATCCACTTCTTCTAAAAATACAAGATTTGAATTACTTCTACATTCTAATAACTATAAAATGCATTAATAATAATATAAAAAGACACAATTTTTTTGTCAGGTGCTGCAACAAACACATTTTGATAGCTGAACACTGTGAAGTAACATACAAAACAGAGATTCATGTTGCACCCGACTAGCTTATCATGTATAAATAATTATTTTGCCAATTTCATAGCCATACTGAGCTGTCAAAGTCTTAATGTTCGTCGCAGCATCTGTCGAAAAAGGACCACATGATCTGAAACAGAATATACGTTCAGTGACAAGCAATAACATGTAACTAATTTATATACTGTTGCATACGCGGTCAAAAGAAATAGCATTCAGTAACACTTTATATTAAAAACATAATGTGTATTTATAATTAAAATGTGCACACAGAACACAGGAAGATTATATCTTTAGTTAGTAATAAAAACTTACAAAGCTTGTTTCATCTTATTTTGGTAATTGGGCACATTAAGTTAAAACCAAAAGCCCTGAAACAAATTTTGCTCTGTTTATATTAAGCCCACACACGCTCATCAAAGGAAGTGCATATTAAAATTCCAACATTCTCTGAGCAAGAAAATGGCTGCTACAATAAGTAAAATTGAAATATAACAATACATACTTGGAGAAGGAAACACACAACCATGCTAGTTTAAGTATAAAAACCTGTTGATTAAATGAGCAAAAAGGACTCACGGTATAAATAGTGGCTCAGGTGTAAAACGTGATGTACTGCAATGCACTGATGTATAGTGTGCTGTTGTAGCGAAATAATTGTGTTTGTGTTTGATTTGCTTGGACTATAATTTACGTAATTAGATTGGGTAGGTTAAGTTTCAACTTTGTTTATGGCGTCAATGTGATAATTTTTAAATTAACGGCTAGTTCATGATCAGACGTTAGAATCGCTGTTACGGTAATTCATGTACATACTATCGTAATTAGCAGTCAGGCAGGTATAAGTGGATTGCAAAGATAGCAGGCAAGACCACTTTCTCCTTCACTCGTCTAGAGTGATGGAGATCAAGAAAGTAATGTTAATGTTTGTAGGAAAATAACTTTTATTTTTGGAATTTTTCCAATTTTGAATGAAGTCATTAGGTTTTTTTCGAGAAAAATGGCTTCCTTTAAGAAAATAAAATGGTCCCAAATGCAAAATAAAATTGAAATTGTTTGATGTGCCGCAGAAAAGGACAAAAAAAAAGACAAAGTGTAGAGTTTGATTAGGAAAGTGTTGCGGTTTTCTCTTCCGAAGATGAGTTTGAGGGATGCACATTATTAACTTACTTTTGGTGTTGAAGGCTTAATATAGATTATTACTTTCTCAAACATGGCAGCTCGTCACAAAATTGTTGACTGGTTTAATTTTTGTAGTGAGGTGTGATCAGAGTGAAAGAAAAGCGCAAACATTGGTGGCATAGGAAAGATTGTTGAAATTGACTAGAGTTCTTTCGGCAAAGTAATAAAACAGTGATTTACCTACCACAAACGTGAAGCGGTTATATTAGGGTAACATAGCATGATATAATTGTTGAAATATATTTTTCTTAACTACAAATATGCAGTAGTTCATTCGTGATGTGATAAGAATCTATAAACTCTGTCGCGTCAGAAATAGGTCGAACTTTCAGTAACAATTACATGTGTTTTTATTTTCATGTGAGGAATTTGCTATTTCACTGTACTTGATACTACTGAAAGCTGTCAAATTTATATGTATAACCCTAGTAATAATATAAACTTCGTGCTAGCGTTGCTTATAGGTTAGCAAGGGAAAAACAGTGATTCGCTTACAGTAGACGCGATCAATTTTGTTGGTCAGTGTGATATAATGCAATGTAATGCAAAATGTCGTAATTTAATGTAGTCTTTTTACTGCTGCTCTCACATTTTTGTGTACACGGAAGTGCCAAAAAAAACTGGTACACCTGCGAAATTACGTGTAGGGCACCCATCGAGCACGCAGAAGTGCAAGACGACGTGGCATGGACGCGACTAATGTCTGAAGGTATGCAGGAGGCAATTCACACCATGAAACCTGCAGGGCAAATAGTTAGAAATGGTATGTTCGAAGGCAGCTTCGTGACAGGGAGCCGGGGAGCCCTATCTAACAAAGCAAAATGTAAACATCATGTGTTTGCATTTCAAGCATTTTTCTCTCGAAATATCCCTTTCCCCCCCAAACACATCAAAGGTTCCCTTTTTCCCTAAAAATTTCCCAAAATTTTTCCAAAGATCCAAAATTTTTCGATGACCCCATAATCTGGCTCAGTGACTTCTTTTTGGGCAATGAGGATTTCGGATTCATACTAGTTGGACATGTTAAACTTCAAGCTCTCGAATTCCATTTCGACAGCGTGCTGCGGTGACGCAACAGATAGATGACATGCTAAACTTCACGCTCTCGCATTTCATTTCGAAGGGGTGCCACAGTGACACAACGGATAGATGACATGCTAAACTTCACGCTCTCGCATTCCATTTCTATGGGATGTTGCAGTGATGCAATGAATAGATGACATGTTACACTTCACGCTCTTGCATTGTCCTTCCTACGAGATGATATACTTCATGCTCTTGCATGCTAAGCCGGGAGGGTTATATCAGATTCTTCCCAAATTCGATTATCATTTAAGTCCTTCATACTAGATATACACCACGCTCTTCAGAGACGCCCACCACGAAGCCTTGGCATAGCCTTGGGCATGAGCCCACAATATGGAGCAGTGACTCCATTTTGGGCAATGATGGATTGAGGGTTTTCTCCGAGTCTACCCAAATCCCTGCCACGATATCTTGACTGGTCCCTTCTTCGTGCACTTGAATTCCATGCTTGGGGGGTTTTTCCGAGTCTTCCCAAATTTTTGTGTGTGCGAAAAAATGTGCTGTACGCTCAGTCAGTATCCAAAAGAATTAGTGCACATACTAACATACATGTGAGAGCGCATCCACTGCCAAGACCAATGTGGCAACCAGCATTATGCACCCAACCTCTCTATAATTCCAAAAAAAAATTAACTTATTATTTGATGATTCGCCGATTTACACACACACACATCACCTACCTTCACCTACCTAATACAGCGTTGATCTCCCACTTACCACCTGCATAGCATAACCACACAGATGGGTATTCCGTTAGAGCCACATACACTTGGCCAGCGTCCTCGAGAGAGAAATAGTGGTTTTGTACAAATGCGCCAACACACAACGTGGAAAAGTATTAAAAAAAAATAGTTTAAATAATAAATGTTTCCATTATATCCCAGGCCCCTGCCATAATGTGAGCCCCCTGTCTCACCAAGAGAAATTGGTTTTTATTTACAGCATTGTGTGAGCAATGGAAATTATATATATTTAAAGTAATATTATTTTTTCCTTTTCCTGCACCATGCCCGACGCGAGTTTCGGAAAATATGTAAGGTAGTATAATTATTAGTTTTGCAACAGCCAGGCTGTGCGCGATGCCAGCCTTCAGGTCAACAGAGATTAAAAAAATGGAGCATCCTTAAAAAATAATTACCCCAGACACAGCAGGCATTAAGTTAATGGGACATCATTGAAAATATATATTATCCCCCAGACACAGCAGCCATGTCCACCTCTCCAAGCCAACGAGCAGCATTCCAAAAAAATATTCCGATTTCGTTATATCTCTGCCCCCCAGACCTCGTGTGTGAGTGAACGTGTAGTTCAGAAGACTATGTAAAATAATTATTAAGACATCACAGTAGCACACGCCAAAAGCGCCAGACGCACCTTAGCACACTGACATATGCGAGCACTTCCAATACACAAGCTTCACAACTATGCCACGAGAAAATAATAATATGTTATAATACAGTGTACGCACGACCAGTCACTACGCAAATTAGTATTACACACACACATACATACACACTTTCGGGCGAGTTTCGGAAATATATATATACAGTATTAATATTATTTATATTAATATTTCGCTACAACCAGGCTTTGCGCGACACCAGTCGACTCGCCGAGAATTATGTTGTACTCACCATCGCTCCACCTTGACGTGAGTTTCGAAAATATTTTTAATTAAATATGCAAACTAGTATGATTATTAGTTTTTGCAACAGCCAGGCTCTGCACGACTCCTCTCGAGAAATATGTTTTACATATGTTATACGCTCACTGCTTCAGTATGTAAAATTCATGTACACACTCCCACACACACATGTACAGCAGACACGTCCGTTGTCGGATTTGTTCCATAATGCTTAATGAGATACTAACTGATATAATGCTTAGAAAGTCGTTTTATGAACACCCCAGCTGGCGAGAGTTTCGGAAATAGGTAAACTATTTAAAGTATTATTAATGTTTTCTACAGCCAAGCGCTGCGGGGCTTCGACGACTCCCCCCGATAAATTCATTTATACATATACTTCAATGGTCCTTCATTATATGACGCCCATTTTTCGGCAATGTGAGATTCAGGGATTTTACTTAACATGCTGTGAGAGGCTTTCTTCTCTGATTGGCGACGCAAGGCTAAGGATATCAACATTTAAAAGATGGTATCATTCTTCATGGCTGAAGAATGTTCATATTCATTGCGCTCCTATCAGGTAACGTCTCCTATCGTATAAGCACAGCAGGTTCAAAGTTCCGATTTGTTTATGATACACATCACGCCCTCATCAATAATCGCATAAGCATTTACACTCCTAATATCCATCTCCTTTAAGATAAGATCGCCAAAAAAATTCATAGATATCACTCCAAACATCGCGAAAGAACTACATGTCTGATTGGCTCTCATAACTTTAAATATTTCGTCAGCACATGCAAAAAAAATTGACCCGAATAAGATACATTAAAAGAAAAAAAAATACATATTGATTACTAGATATGGTTTCTACTGTTGGGAGTGATTGTTTTATAAACATATTAATATAGGTTTCGTTACCCTTATCGAAATCACTGCAGCAACCAATCTACTTACGCCTACTTCAAATACTACTACTACAAGCAGTGGCCGGACTTCGTTATTGCACCCCTTCAGTGACAATGAAGCAGTCGTGAGTTCAAGTGATGCTTTACCAAACCCAGTTGTTTAGTTTCGACGTAGTATGTGAGAAACGGTCCACAATGCAGCAGCAGTAGCAGCATGGGACATCATGAGCAGCGGATGCGATTTGCATATGTTAAACTTATTCATGTACACTCTTGCATTGGAATTGTTTATTGATAATATCACAATATAGTGTAGTGACTCGTTTTTTTTGTGCTAGGGTCTGATTGGCTAAGGGATATCAACACCTACAAGCTAGCACCATTCATCATGGCTGTAGAATGTTCGTGTTCATTGCCCTCTTATCATGTAACGTCACACAGCATATANTGTGCTAGGGTCTGATTGGCTAAGGGATATCAACACCTATAAGCTAGCACCATTCATCATGGCTGTAGAATGTTCGTGTTCATTGCCCTCTTATCATGTAACGTCACACAGCATATAAGCATAGCAGGTTCCGATACATAGCACACCCTTGTTGACAATGGAAAAAAATTATTATCACAGAATCATTTAAGCCCTATAAGCATAGGTGCTCGTAATTTCCGAACTGTTTAACATACAGGTGACAAATTCATAATATATATATATCGTTCCTGACAACACAAATCATCGTAGAGTTATTTGTGTTCTACATGTATAAAAATTATCACAGATTCATTTAAGTCCTACAAGCATAGGTGCGCATAAGTTCCGTATTGTGTAAGATAAGTTTGGCAAATACATAACATCACTTCCTTCATTTCGAAAGGGTTAAGTCTTCCCAAATTCGATAAACATTTAAGTCCTTCCTACTAGATTATATATTTCATACTATTGCATGCCAAGCCAGGAGGTTTTCTACGAATCTTGCCAAATTCGATTACCATTTAAGTCTGTCGTGCGAGATGTTATAATTCATGCGCTTGCATGCCCAGATGGGAGAGTTATTTCAGGGTCTTCCCAACATATTCGCGATGGTTATCTCAGAGTCTTCCCAACCATACACAATGATAAAGCATTAAAGGCAATGCATACTACTATGAAAACAAAGGTGAGAACAGGTACATCACTACTGTAACATTTCATTTTCATATGCCTACAATACTAAGAGACATATAAAGCATAAATGTAAGCTATCGATGTAATAAAAGGTGAACACCAACACATTAAATGAGCCTAACAGGTTATGCGAGGCTCTCGCAGGCCTAACATAAAGGGTCTGTCGCACACAACGATAAAGAAGCCTAACATGTCTCAAAAGTGTCTCGTCACTAACAAAGCTGACATAAAGGTCACCGCTGCACATAATGATAAAGGGACTCTAACATGTTACGCAAGGCTCTCTAACTGGTGAAACGAGCAGCCTATCATAAATGACATCACTATACACAAGATTGAAGGAACCTAACATTATATGCGAGGCTCGCGAAATTATTTCATCATCGGTGACCTAACATAAAGGACAACAATAAAGGAGCCTAACGTATAATATGAGTACGGAACCAATAGCTGATGATTTACCGTCTACAACCTGGTCAACAGCAAGGGGTCGTGAAGAGCCGATGCAATCTTTGCGACATCAATGTAACTTCTGTGGAAATACTTTTAACACAAGTTATAGTTCATGTTGGCATGAAAGTTACCATTGCATGTTCAGCCCAGCATACAAAATGTTCCACTGTGATACCTGTGATGACATGTTTACTCGAAGTGATAGTGTGTATAGACATAACAATACATGCAAAGGCTATAATTGTCGCTCATCGGGAAGCGAGTGTAAGAATTGCGGCAAGATATTCAGGAAGCACAGCTGGACCAAACGACATGAAGATAGCAACTGAAAATTTGCTACAGTCTACAAGACCTTCCCATGTGATAACTGCCGTGCAGTATATTCGAATAAGAACCGTTCAAATGCTCACAGAAGATATTGTTATTCTTCTAAAATAGTCAGATTATAGGTTTCGCTCGAATGAACACTATGTCGAGCATTCATCAAATATGATTATGTATTTGTATTATGTCAAGTCTGTAAGTAAAGGTAAAAGTATGTAAATGATTTCGGTGTTATTCATTTATCTTAAACCTTGTCAATATTAAGTCCACCTCCACCACTGAGAAAAAGATCAGATTTTGTCAAAGTCAGAAATATAATTAATAGATGATTTGTGTAGTATCTATAACTCTGTTCCATATCGATGGGTTGCTTGAGCAATACACACAGAAGTTCTCACCATCGACTTCGAAAATGGCTACATGCGCATATTTATATATATCCTAAGCATGCTTATAAGCATAGTTAGCTATATTTTCCGAACCAAGTGAATATGAAACATATATACGTAAATAAAATTCAGGAAGGATAACTTACAACAAACTGAGATATGCAAAAAGTAAAATACAAACAAATGTAATTCATACATGTAGAACATAGTCATGGTAACTGTAAAAATATATATTAATCTAAACGATCACCATCAGTCCTACACAAGGACGACAGCTCGAGTCATCGCTAACATGGCTAGCTCTTAACAAACAGACATAGAACGAAAAAAAATGAACGATGCTATACAATACCAGACTGTACTGGACAGTATAATAGACTAGCTAATAACTTCATTACAAACCAACTGAAACGGCCCAATACAATCACTGTAAATCACTAGCGGCAGAACGCGACTGTTGTCATATGCTAGGGAATATGTGAGCAGTTAAGATGGTTGGGTGACGACGCAAGCACCCTGTAGATCTTGTCAAGTTTAACGAATAACACTAGCCGAGTGAGTGTTATGTAAGGCTCCAAGGTCACATAGCACCTGCTAAGGCCACGATGGCCTTCAGGCCATATGACAGAATTCCTACATGAAGAACACTCACCTTTGCATATAGTATATTCATACAGATACAAAACAGATGTTAAAAAAATAAAATGTAAAGGGAACATGTTATAAACACGCACCAACCAGCACNAAATGTAAAGGGAACATGTTATAAACACGCACCAACCAGCACATATTACACAAGTGTCGCGGGATGTAGGATGCTTTAGATAACGATGCTAGACAAGACCAGACCGTCCCGATCAGTACAACAGGTATTCCGCCCTTCAGTGTTATAATTTCGACGAGAACTTTAGTGAACAGCTTGAATGACCACCAGCAGGAAAAAGACCTTATGTTCACACGAACCAACCTAAAAAAATCTACAATATGTTAATTGGTGTATACTATCTATCACCAAAGTTAATGTAACATTACATTATACTTTGCTTGCTACTAAACATAGTGTATGTAAGTAACATAGAGTATGCAAGTGTCTATGTCACTTATATATATATTGATGATTAGATATCTAAAAAAAATGTAAAGGTAAATATTTATAAACTCCCACCGACCGCTGCATATCGCACACGCAACTAACATTATACATTACGTTAGACCGAGAAAAGTACACTCTCAAAATACTGATACTAGCAGGCATAAAAATAAAAGAAAAGTAGTTATTATCATCTACCAACATATATTGTACTAGTGACGAGCACTGTACAACACATCATGCGATGATAGAAAACACTGTACATCTGAAAAAACAGTCGTAGCCTTGGCTAGCACAGCAAAATAAATTGTAAAACTAATATTTCTCACATACATCCTATGTCCGAGCTATGCTACAGAGACACACAAATGCAACCATGCGATGAACAACATATGTAACATTAGACTAAAGTAAAATACTATGACAGAGTCGTGAAGTATGGAGAACGATAAGGCCAACACTACCACATACCATCGTAAACAGATATAAAAAATATAAAATATATAAAGTTAACAAATTATAAGTACTTACCAACCAACCAGCGCATTTTGCACAAGTAGCAGATACTCTACAAGACTTTAGATATCATGAGACAAGACCAGACCATCCTGTTCAGTTCAATAGTCATTCCACCATGGTTTTGTCATATTCCTTCTAACAAACTTATACCAGGCACCCTGGCGGAGACATGTCTCATGCTCAACCATTCCACTTCGGTTTTCTCATATTGCATTCAGCATCCTTCCACCTGACATCCTAGTGGTGGCAAGTCCCATGCTCGTCGAGCATAACAGTGTTTGAGAAAAAAAAAAGTCTTTTTACAGTAACGAAACAAATAACTTTCCAAATTATTTTCCATCTCCGAAGATGAAGAGCACGTTCACCTTAGCCACTGTTCACTTGTTGAAGTCTGAATAGCAACTGAGACAGAATGATAACAATTACAATATACTCTATAGTGATAGAGAGAGAGACAGCAGTCATCGTGTATGTAAGGTGAGAGACGGATCATAAACAAGGTGCAAGTACCATGTACGCTGAAGGTCATAGAAACTAGGCGTGTCATACAGACTACAAGTAACATGTATGCACACACGCACGCGACCTACATGCTGGAATAATTATGTTTAATGAGACTGTATAACTCGTCTCTCTTATCTGTTTAATAAAGGAAAATATATATATAAATTATGATTATTAATTCAGTGTCATTCATTTATCATAATCATACTAATATTAGGTTCACATACGTCACTAGGAAAAGAAAATTAGTTGATTTAGTCAAAGTACGAAACATAAATAATAATTTATATAGTTTCAAACCTCGAACTCAGTTCTCTATCGAATAATTCTTGAGACGACTACCATAATCGATGACATCTTATTATTAATATTTTAGTGTTATTCATTTATTATACATAACCTTGCCAATATTAGGTTCACATCCATCACTAGGAAAAGTAAATTACCAGATTTTGCCAAAGTCCGAAAGAGAATTAATAGTTTGTATAGTTCCAAGGCTCGGACTCAGTCCCCTATGGAAGGATCCTGGGATGACAGCCATTTTGTAGGCCAGTACATAAACACCATGCTCTTGCATTCCACTTAGACGACTATCATTAATTTACCTGTCATAAGGTCAAGGTCAAAGTAAATTTCAAATTAAAAAAAAAATCTAAAAAAATTAAAAAATATTACAACAACTTCATTTTTCCGAAAATTATTGCAAAATACAAAAAAAATTGTAAATAATTTGCGGATGACAATGGTAGCAAACTCCCATCTTCAGCTTCAACGATGGCGTTCACCATCGTCAAAGATTCACCAATTTTTTTACGAGATGATGGAAGTGATGTTATAGAGTTGGCGAACGTATCTAACACAATATAGAATTTATGCGCACCTATGCTTGTAGGACTTAAATGAATCTGTGATAATTTTTATACATATAGGACATAAATAACTCTACGACNTGCGCACCTATGCTTGTAGGACTTAAATGAATCTGTGATAATTTTTATACATATAGGACATAAATAACTCTACGACGATTTGTGTTGTCAGGAACGATATACATATTATGAATTTGTCGCCTGTATGTTAAACAGTTCGGAAATTACGAGCACCTATGTTTATAGGGCTTAAATGATTCTGTGATAATATNATGCGCACCTATGCTTGTAGGACTTAAATGAATCTGTGATAATTTTTATACATATAGGACATAAATAACTCTACGATGATTTGTGTTGTCAGGAACGATATACATATTATGAATTTGTCGCCTGTATGTTAAACAGTTCGGAAATTACGAGCACCTATGTTTATAGGGCTTAAATGATTCTGTGATAATATTTTTTTTTTTCCATTGTCAACAAGGGCGTGCTATGTATCGGAACCTGCTATGCTTATATGCTGTGTGACGTTACATGATAAGAGGGCAATGAACACGAACATTCTTCAGCCATGATGAATGGTGCTAGCTTGTAGGTGTTGATATCCCTTAGCCAATCAGACCCTTGCACAAAAAAAAAGAGTCACTACACTATATTGTGATATTATCAATAAACAATTCCAATGCAAGAGTGTACATGAATAAGTTTAACATATGCAAATCGCATCCGTTGCTACATGATGTCCCATGCTGCTACTGCTGCTGCATTGTGGACCGTTTCTCGCATACTACGTCGAAAATAAGCACCTGGGTTTGGTAAAGAATCACTTGACCGCACGACTGCTTCATTGTCACTGAAGCGTGCAATAACGAAGTCCTGCCACTGCTTGTAGTAGCAGTATTTGCATTAGACATAAGTAGATTGGTTGCTGCAGTGATTTCGATAAGGGTAACGAAACCTATATTAATATGTTTATAAAACAATCACTCCCAACAGTAGAAACCATATCTAGTAATCAATATGTATTTTTTTTTCTTTTAATGTAACTTATTCGGGTCAATATTTTTTGCATGTGCTGACGAAATATTTAAAGATACGAGAGCCAATCAGACATGTAGTTCTTTCGCGATGTTTGGAGTGATATCTATGAATTTTTTTGGCGATCTTATCTTAAACGAGATGGATATTAGGAGTGTAAATGCTTATGCGATTATTGATGAGGGCGTGATGTGTATCATAAACAAATCGGAACTTTGAACCTGCTATGCTTAAACGGTGTGAGATGTTACCTGATAGGAGCGCAATGAATACGAACATTCTTCAGCCATGATGAATAATACCATATTTTCAATGTTGATATCCTTAGCCTTGCGTAGCCAATCAGAGAAGACAGCCTCTCGCAGCATGTTAGGTAAAATCCCGCAATCTCCCATTGCCGAAAAAAAGGAGTCATATAATGAAGGGCCATTGCAATATATGTATAAATGAATGTATCGGGGGGAGACGTAGATGTCCCGCACCGCTTGGCTATAGCAAACATTAATAATACTTTAAATAGTTTACCAATTTCCGAAATTCTCGCCAGCTTGGGTGTGCGTAAAACGACTTTCTAAGCTTTATATCAGTTAGTATCTCGTTAAGCGTCTTGGGAGCAAGACCGACAACGGACGGCTCTTCTGTACGCGTGCGTATTAAAGTGTGTTCATGAATTTTGCGTACTGACGCCGTGAGCATACACTGTATTAAAAAATATTATTATTTTCTCGTGGCATAGCTGTGATGCTTGTGTATTGGAAGTGCTCGCATATGTCAGTGTGCTAAGGTGCGTCTGACGCTTTTGGCGTGTGCTACTGTGATGTCTTAATAATTATTTTATAAAGTCTTTTACACTGCACGCTCACTCGCTCAAGAGGTCTGGGGGCAGAGCTATAACGAACTTGGAATAATTTTTTTTGGAATGCTGCTCATTGTCTTGGAATTGTGGACGCATCTGCTGTGTCTGCGGGATAATAATAATTTTTTAAGGATGTCCCATTAACTTAATGCCTGTTGTGTCTGCGGATAATCATTTTTTAAGGACGCTCCTTTAACTTAAATGTCTGTTGAGTTGAAGGCGTGCGTCACGCACAGCCTGGCTGTTGCAAAACTAATAATCATACTACTTTACCTATTTTCCGAAACTCGCGTCGGGCTTGGTGTAGCAAAAGGAAAACATACTATTACTTTTAATACTATTAATTTAAATTGATATAATTTCCATAACTAATGCTGTGCGGTAAATAAAAACCTATTTCTCTTAATAAGTCGAGGGACTCGCGTCATGGCAGGGGCCTGGGGCTGTAACGGAAACATTTATTATTCAAAAAAAATTTTTCATTCCTTTTCCGGGTTGTGTGTTTGCGCATTTTTACGAAACCACCATTTCTCTCTCGAGGACGCTGGCCAGGGGTCTGCAGCTATAAAGGAAAACCCATCTGTGTGGTTATGCTATGCAGACGGTAAGTGGGTGGACAGTGCTGTATCAGGTAGGTAAAGGTAGGTGATGTGTGTGTGTAAATCGGCGAATCCTCAAATAATTGGTAAATTTTTTTTGGAACTATAGAGAGGCCAGGTGCTTGATGATGCCTGCCACTTTTGTTTTGGCAGTGGTCTTGCTGGCAATTGTATGTAATTATGTGCATGACTTATTTTGCATACTGACTGAGCATACAGCAGGTTTTTTTCTCGCACACAAGAAATTATGGGAAGACTCAGAGAAACTCCCCAAGCGTGGAATTCAAGAGCATGAAGCAGGGACCAGTCGATACATCGTGACAGGTTTTTGGGTAGATTCGGAGAAAACCTCTCAATCTCTCATTTCCCGAAAAGGAGTCACCCTACATATTGTGGGGTCATGCCCGAAGCTATGCCATTGCATTGTGGCGGGCGTCTCTAAAGAGTGTGGTGTATATATCGTATTAAGGACTTAAATGATAATCGAATTTGGGAAGAATCTGAGATAACCCTCCCGGCATAGCATGCAAGAGCATGAAGTATATAATCTTGTAGGAAGGACAATGCAAGAGCATGAAGTTTAACATGTCACATATCCGTTGTTTTAATGTGGCACCTCATCGAAATGGAATGCGAGTGCGTAAAGTTTAACACATCATCTATCAGTTGTAATACCGCGGCACCCCATCGAAATGGAATGCGAAAGTGTAAAATTTAACATGTCATCTATCAGTTTCATCACCGTGGCACCCTGTCGAAATGTAATGCGAGAGCGTGAAGAGTAACATGTCATCTATCCATTGTGTTACTGTGGCACCCTGTCGAAATGGAATGCGAGAGCGTGAAGTTTAACATGTAATCTACCCATTGCATCACCGCGGCACCCCGTCGAAATGGAATGCGAGAGTGTGAAGTTTAACATGTCATACTAGAATGAATCCACAATCCTCATTGCCCAAAAAAGGTGTCACTAAGCCAGATTGTGGGGTCATCGGGAAATTTTGGATTTTTGGAAAAAATTTTGGAATATTTGGGAAATTTTTAGGGAACAAGGGAACGTTTGACTTTTTTTGAAAAAAAAAATATGTTTGGAGAGAAAAACGGGAAAAAGGCGTGGAATGCAGATGCATGATGTTTACATTTTGCTTGGTAAGGTTCGGGCTCCCCGGCTCCCTGTCACGAAGCTGCCTTCGAACATACCATTTCTAACTACTAGGGCAGTCCACAAATCCAATCTGCGCCAATTTGATAAAGGGTTGCATGTCTGTCACGTTTAATGATTCTCGTCAGTCGTCGTTTGTTCCATTCTTTCACGATTTTTTCCGGCCGCAGCGATGTCGAAGATGTGATGTTTTACCGGATTCCCGATATTCACGGTACACTCGTGAAATGGTCGTACACGAACAGCGAAATTTTATCGCTACCTTGGAGACGCTATGTCCAATCTATCGTGCGCAGACTATAACACCACGTTCAAACTCACTTAAATCTTGGTAACCTGTAATTATAGAAGCAGTAACCGATTAAGCTGCCTACAGCATCGCGTTACTCTGATTGGTTCCATACCTCTGTTATTTGCATCCGCACGCCTATACCAGTTTTTTTGGCTCTTCAGTGTATATCTCCACCTTTTCATATTAAGTGCAATTTCCTATGAATTAGTGAAATAAAATTGATCCCATTTGTTGAAATGTAGAATGTAATTCCCAATTCATGACTTCCCGCTCGGAACCCCACATCCATTTGCATATTCAGTTCATATCCGTGATCAATTTTTTTGTTCAAGTGCTAAACTAAATTTTGCGTTTAATTAGTTATGTCCCCGCTTAAAATCCCACTTTTCAGTGCATATCCCATGGAGGAGAATATATAAATATTTTATGCAATACATGTGACAGGGTCCTGTGTAGTTAAGCATTTTCGATTAATTATGCGATTAATTATTTAAATATATTTCCTCAAAAAACAAACATTTACTTGCATGTCACATTTATGATGTATTTTGTCAACATTGTTATTTTAACGGTTTAAGACAATCACGCCATATTTGTTTACAAAGTGGTGTGTTATACATGGTGTTGCCAACGTACATCGAATTATGCACTAATCCCTATACAGTAATCCAATTTAAACTAATTGAGTCACTGTTTTAGCGCAACGCCTTTGCATAATGTTGTAGACCAAACCAAAAAAAAATATAACCGATAATTACTCAAAATAGTATTCTTGGAATGCGAAAACTTGAAATTTTACTACAAATCTCATATGACACTAACACACTATCTTCCATCCATGTCAATATACGAAATCTCAGTAATAAATTTGAAGTACTGAAATCTCTACTGGTGCAAAGTGATTAAAACCCACATGTAATTGTTTTCACAGAAAATTGGCTATAGGACACAAATACAGCTTGTTATAACTTACTCTCCCACGTGTCATATTTATTTTACAGACAGTAAGATACACACGGGTCACCTTCTTGTTCAAGAAGTTGAACACCGAAATGTGAACAAGAATGCGAACACACTTTTATTCAAGCCACTTGCACAAACTGTACACACAGTGTAGTTGCGTTGTCAACTTCAATGTTGCAAAAAGCTATCTGGAGACCCTTATAGAGATTGTAGGTGTAACGTAAACCTTGTTAATAGCATTTGCTGTCAAACACTAAATATGGAGACACGTAGATGGTGGGAAAGAGCATCCCCGCCAACACTAATTTTTTTATCTTTGAAATTATTATTATTTTAATAGTATCCTTTCCCTTATTCTCAAGAGATGATTTGTCAATTCACAGCATTAAAATGGCTGCCTGGGTGAAGGAATTTTGCGTGTCCGAGGTCGAGAAACGTGGGAACGCTAAGGGCGACCCAGTCAAGTGCACCACGCCTCAACGTAGCCTTTAGGCGCAAGTCGCTGATCTAGCGCGCAGTCTCCCCGTCAGTAACGTGCCTCTGGAAATGTTCAGCGGTGACCATACAAGTTTATTACGTAATACTAACGGTAATGTTTTGATGCATGCGCCTATACTTTTTTTTTTAACATTCTCCTCAGCAATGTTCATACCTATAACTGTCCTTGAAAACACCTGTTTTAGCCATTTTCGCTCGCGAGAAAATCTGTTTTAGAGCTAAATCGAGAACCTGAAATGGGTGTACGCACGTGTAACGTTTCCTAAATGCTATTCCTAAGTAGGGTGCACTCACGCACGTGAAGTAGTTCTTGAATAAAACGTGTTCTGCGCTGAAGCTCTGCACACCGTTTGACGGTATGGGCAGGCGGCCACCTTCAAATATGCACACAAACAACATATATTCATAATACACATTGATAAAAAAAAGACTTGCACAAGAAGGTGAACGAAAAATAGGACCTTCTCTAAATAATTCTAGCTAGTATCCAAGCCCTTGCATGCTAGCCACTTGCATCCAAGTTGCCTAGTCACATGGTGCAAACTGAAGTGATCAGGAAAGTTGTACATCATCTTGTTCAAGAAAGTAACTCGTGTGTAACATATTTTATGAAAATTTTGTCGCAATAGACGGGTTAATTTTAGAATGAGTTCGAACTTTGTGAATTAATAATAAATATTACTTCTCGTTATGGGTCGAAATTATTGATCATCCAAGTAAATTATTATTAGTATTCTACTTCAGACAAATGCACATATTTTAGCTTTCAATAAGGATCTTAGAGTTTGCAAAAACACAAAAACAGTTGTCCCCTGTGATTTTGCACTGATTCTCATAGCCGACCTAAATTCTAATTTTAATATAGCTGACAGGGTCAACTCAATATATTTAACACCAGGAAAGGAATAGGACAGTGCACAAATAATTAATAAGTAACAAAAGCTTAGGCTCTGATATGATTGCTCATAAAGTTAACATGCCTAATAAATGAAAAATGCACTATTGGAACCGCTAACATAAATAGTAAACATGACAATAACCAGTAATCAAGATCATGTGCCAAAGAAAATTTGTACCATCTATTGCAACAGAAATTGCAGACAGTGGTGAACAACCTAATGTGCGAATGTAGCTTCGATTTTTCTGTTGGATCTAAGCTATTATGTTATTTGAAATCCATTCGTGTGCTGTTGTGGATGTAGTACTTTCACATAAGCAGATGTTAGAAGTAAAGATATCTCAGGAAGGAACGTACAATTGAAGATAACAAAGCAGATAGTGTTATGTGACATACTTAATGTCTTACTGAGTATAACTAATTCCCAATGCTAATGATGTGTCACTAAAATTATAATGTAATGAGTACATGCAATGTAATATAACCACTAATGTTAATTACCTCCATGATTAACAGTTTGTTACTATCAGTATTTTAATTCAAAATGCACAAATATATATGTTTAATTAATAGGCCTAAATACTGATCAGAGCTGCCAATGTATAAAACAATTATTGTAATAGGAGATCAAATGAATTTTACAGAAACTCTATGTATCACAAACAGGACTTAATGGTTGAAGTATTCAATTAAATGTGTAGGCCAAGTTAAATAAAATTGATACAAGGAGGCTGGCTACTGTCTTCTAATCTAAGTAAGTAGTAGGAAAATACCGAACCCAGTGCAGCGAAAAAGTCACTTAATCGGAAGGTATCCCCCTGGGGCTGTAAATGACTTTTTGAAATTGATTTCGTCACTAAATGATTTCGTCACTAAATGAAAAATGATTTAGTCACAAAATGAAAACTGATTTCGTCACTAAATGATTTTGATGGAAATGCCGATCCGAGCTGCGCAAAAATAATTAGCAGCGAGAATTTTTTTCATTTAAAGAAATGAAAATGTGTAATAAACAAACCATAACATGGATCAGTTACTAAATGCATTAAACAGCACCCGCCATTTTATGAAACTTTCCGACCTCACAATAGGGCAGTCCTACCCGATAAACCACGCTGAAATAAATGAAACCAAGTACGGTCCCAAAGTTGTAGTTAATTCAGGAAATTTTAAGGTGACCCTACCAGACAGATATGTATACATTTTCAGTACAAAACTGATAAGTGATGTCAATCGAGAAGGCACAAGTCTTGTGTATAAAGGATTGAAAAAATATGGTGACACACAAAGGCATTCTATTCTGTTTGTAAAAGAGTAAATGCATGTATTCGTATAATTAGACATCAGTTTATTTTCATTTGCATTCATCTCTCTATAAGGTTTTAATGATTGTGAAACCATTAAGACATAATTACTGCTCTGACTTCATGCAACATAGTCTAATTAAAGTTTAGATATGCACCTCCAAATTCGACATATTAAAGTAGGTGAAACACCTAATTCTTTTTCTAAATCTTTCATTGCACTGTCTATAGAAATATTATCCATCTTTATTATCTTAGAAGAAAATATTGCAAAAGGTTTACGATCAACTGAATAATTCGCCAGGGACCTTTTTTTTATTATTATTACGGCCTAATTTTGACGCCAATAAAACTCAGTTTTTCGGAGAACTCCCACACCTCACCACTCGGCCGGCCTTTTTTTAAGTGGTGATGGGAAGGAGTTTTTTTAAGGTCTAGTACCCCCTCTCAGATGGTGTGGTGCCTACACCATCCGAGATTACCCAGCTATATGTCTGATACAATAATGACTACTGGAGAGAGTATTTATGCTGGGCTTTAAGGGGTAACATATAGATGCATCTGCTACTCCTAGATCTACTAAGAGTACGATCATTAATTTTATTAGCTCAAATTTGGAACGACTAGGTTGATAAACATACAGTGAGGATGCAGGCGCCTTCCCACCCACACTGTAAATTTATCCACTCAACCCGGGATTTGAACCCACGAACCTTGCGTTAAGAGTCGGACGTCTTACCACTGAGCTATACTGGCAAGACGCTAGGGGAGGTTCTTCATACAAGTTACATTGCGAGTCCCGCCGAATGAATCGCGTCCAGAGCGTGTATACATTGACCTTGACTACATCCTGGTTCACATATTACGTCACAGATAGTGTGGCTGTTTGTAGATAGCGAGTCGGTAAGACGGAAAACCACCAAGAGAACTCGCGTGCGCTGTGTGATGAAGTCAGATACACAATTCAATTGCATTTATCAACGAGTCTGACCTATATTCTTTAGTTTTTTTTAATATGAAGCTTTAATGGTTTAAATTACCATTAAAGTTATTATATAAGTACTTCCAACCTAAAAATACCTTTTTCTTTAATAGAAATATAATTATCTACTGTCTCATCTCTAAGACCACAGTTCGTTCTGATGAATCAAAATTTATTAACTTACCTTTGTCATCCTTAATTTAAACTATTATTTCCTTTACTTGAGTTGTTTGCACGGGAAAAAATAAGGGATAGGCAGGCTCGTAATGGATCGTATCACCAAATCCAAATGTCATCTTTGGTTTAAATGTAGCAATTATGCTAGTTTCTCTGTGGTTATATTCATCATGTTTTAATATCACCCCATTAGCTAGATTACAGTGTATATTTATTGTTTCAAAGGGAACAAATTTTGGAACTGCATTTCCAAAATGGAACTCGTTTGATTTCAGGATTTTATTTTCTCCTATAGAACCCCATTTTCCAAACTGTTAATCAAACACAAATTTTATTTTCACCCTGTTTGTTGTCTTATCCAGCTCGAGGGATATGCCATTATTTCCCCCTCGCTCCCTACAAGATCTTTTAAACTATATTGGCCAACTGGAATTTCAACTGATGTTTCCATACCAACCATGTTTTTAAAATAGAGCCTATTTTTACAGAGGTAATGTTAGGCATTAGGTATGCAGTATAGAACTGAACTAAAGCCACTGAGTGCTCCTCTATCTCTAAAGGATAATGCAGTATTTTCTTTAACACTGATTTGTTATCTGTTAGCTTGAATACTTTACTCATTTATTACAACAAAAAAATATATTAAATAAATGAATAATCCAAGAAACATGAAATAGGTAGACTGGGATATTAAAATAAGGATACCAGACAAAACTGTATTGACAAAACGTCATGGAGAATTAATGCCTAATAATATTAGATGTTTGATAGTGGGCCCTAGTAATTGCGGAAAAACTACACTTATGATTGATAATTTTATATATGCCCCAGGATTGTTGGACTGTGGTACTTTATATGTGTGTTCAAAAAGTCTGAACCAAGCAAAATATGTAGCTTTAAAGGAAGATACAGAGGTAGCAGCAAAATTAATATCTGAACCAATAGCATACTTTTTCCCTACAAATGAAGAAATGGTTACAGTGGATGAATGTTGTAATGACTCTGTTGTTTTTGATGATGTCATACTTGAAAATCAGGACAAAGTAAGAGATTTCTTAACTCGCGGCAGACACAAAGCTATTGATTGTTTCTATTTAGCTCAGACATACTCAAAAGTGCCTAAACAGCTTATAAGAGACAATGCCAATTTTCTTTGCATATTCAGACAAGATGATACAAATCTTAAACATATTCATAGCGATTTCGTTGGTGGCGATATCCCATTTTGAGAAATTTAGGGAGACTTGTTCAAAATGTTGGGATAAGGAACATGGTTTTGTTACAATAGACACATTTCGTAAGTTGAATAATGGTAAGTATCGTAATAAAATTAAAGACTTTGAAATCCTTAGATTATTAGCGAATTTTTCTTTGCTTTTAATGGAAAAATTTCCATTAAAATTTAACAGATTCTGCTCTTTTTTTAAATGTATTTATATACCATAACTATTTCAAAAAACATAACTGTGCCTTCAGGTACACTGAAAGCTTTTGGAATTTTAAAAAATATCTTATCATCAAGCGCGACATCAAAAGGTTTATGTATGGTGATGCTTTTTAAATTATAACATAATTTGGTAATTCCTTTATAATCCTCTGATTTCATTATTATCTCAATTACTCTTCCACTTCTCATAAAAAGGTATTGTGTTTGATTATTACCCAGGTAAAATAATTTGTCCTTTGAACTGTATTTCCCGACTAAACGAATAATGTCAATTCTGTTAGACTGATAGTACTCTAAATTGACCGCATCATTAGGAGCAATAGGATTTCCCACGTTTCTAAGCCTTTTGTTTTCAAAATCTATATTATTATCTTCTTCCAAGTAGGTAAGAACCGCTTTATCCAAGGATCTTATATTTCTTNTAAGAAAGGCTTTATCCAAGGATCTTTTATTTCTTGTCAGTGTGGTTATAAAGTCACTGAACTGTGGGTGGGAAACAAAATCATTAGGATTGATCTTCTCAGTAGTTGTATCATTATCCCGGTGTTCTTTAATTTTATCTTCAATCCAAGAGGACATTAATGCATTTCCACATATATCCATCGTTTATTAATAGTAAGATAATTTTTGGAAATTTAAAATTATGTGAAAAGTGATTTAGCAGAATGACACACAAATGGCCACAAATTACTTGGTGGAAAATTTGAATTCTGCTATCGTTATTAATAATATTACCACCGAGATACGCAATCAATTCCCGGGGTGGATCTCCACCAAATGAGTCGAAAATATATTTTTTATTGGATTCTTTCCAGTAGCATACCCAGTGTGTTCCAGAGTTTTTTGAAACATCTAGGTTAACAATCCCACATTCCTTATCGAGTGGCGTGTTAGGCAGCTTATCAATCATAAATACACCTCGAAAGTTTTTAATGTTTAATTTTTTAACCATTATATCAATATCAAAGTTACTGAGTGGAATTACTTTTTTTTTTTTTTTTTGGCATTCTTTACCCCCTTACCTTGTTTTTCCATGGCTAAATTATGTCTATTGTGTTCTTCCAATTCCTGGTCTCTCTTCTTAGCATTAATTACTGATGTAGCGATAGATGAGGCACCTCGTGCCAATGCCCCTAGAGCTCCCAATGCTGCAAAAATCAAAGGTAAAAATCCGCCCTTATGAGATGTCAAACCATTTCCAGTCTTAATTTCCTTAGACATTTACTTAAGTTNATTTCCTTAGACATTTTCTTAAGTTGTGGAGTTGAGATTGTGATAGTCATACTTTTGCCTTCCTTCAATTTCTTGTTTTTGCGTTCCAGTTGGTCTTTCGTCAGAAAAGAATCAATATTCAAACCCTCCAGGTCCTCACTAGAAACTTGAAATGCGATGTTTTTTACTTTAATTTATTATACCGAAAATTTTTAAAATTTTATTTTAATTCCCCAGCCCAGCTTACATTTAATATGCATTGCAGATCCAGTAACACCAGCCCACAATCTCTCATTGAGATCAGAATCTGAGCTTAACAATCTTTTGAATGCCTTTTTTTCCAGTTCCTTATCAGCTACGTGTCTTTCAGCTAGATCTTTATGGTGATGATAAGCTATATCATGCTCCATTGCAGCTTCATCCAATGGATTAACAGGTTTATCACCTCTCTCAAGTCTCTCTTTTAGTCTGGTACCTGGGCCTAGGAATTTATATCCTGGTGCATGCAACTCAAAAGGTAGACAATTTATTATATCATTTAGTAATAGCTTTCCATGATGCTGCNCTTCCCATGATGCTCAGACTCCCAGAAAGAAGGGGGTATTGTGTTCAACATTCGTATCAGGTATGGTATACCTTTTGGATTATTCACAACAAAGTCACTAAACTTGCTGTTGAGCATATCCATTATTCCGACCTTTTCATTGTAATAGTTATCATTTCCAGCGTTTTCTTCACCATAAATAATGAGAAGCCTATCAATGAGCTTCCTATCATCATCCATCCATATATATTATTTGGGATAACCTGTATATGTCTTTATACCTGTTCCTGTACGAGGAGAGTTGCGGTTTTTCTATATCATATCGTACACTGGTCTCACGATAGTTTTCCATTTATCGCCCTTGCTTGATTTTGATGTTCCCGAGTTGGGGTCATTCTTTAAAAAAACTGCATTTGTATATGTTAGGATATGACTATAATTTTCATAGTCGGTTGCAGTGTAGTCACCTTCTGAAACATCCTTACAAGTCAGCAATTTCAGCAAACCATCAGTTCCAATGTATGTTCGATCTTTNGTTGCAGTGTAGTCACTTTCTGATACATCCTTACGAGTTAGCAGTTTCAGCAAACCATCAGTTCCAATGTATGTTCGATCTTTTACAGTAAGTCGGTCATTGTTGAATATTACTTCACTATCGCCAGTATACCTTTTGCTTCCATCAGGTCTTAGTCCAAAAACATGGTCATCACAGTTATTTAAGAATTCAGTCACTTTCTCTCCAATAAATGTTGTTCTATAGTTAGTTAACGGTACAATATCGTTTTTCAAATGCTCCAACGCCTCAATGGCATCGTCATCGGTGTCTGCTTTACCAAACAGATTCCTCTCAAATGAAGTTTCCGTAGGCGTTCGTGGGTAGTCCAANCATCGTCATAGCGTTCAACGCCATCGTCATAGCGTTCAATGCCATCGTCATCGGTGTCTGCTTTACCAAACAGTTTCCTCTCAAATGAAGTTTCCGTACGCGTTCGTGGGTAGTCCAAATTCTTTACAGCAAATGGAACAATTTCCTTGATAAGGTTCTTATTCTCGTTTGTTACATGCTCAACTTTTTGTCCCACGTCCTTTATCGCATCTATCAAAAGTTGTNCTCAACTTTTTGTCCCAAGTCCTTTATCGCATCTATCAAAGGTTGTTCCTGTCTTTTATTTTTATCATACTCTTCTTTATGTAGTTTCCGGAAGGCCTTAAACTTTTCAATTAGTTGTTTTCTTCTCTCAATATTCATTTTAGCTTGTTCTTCGGTAATCATTTATTATATGTATATATATAAAATGAATATTGATAATTTAAATGTATACTCTCTTAAGTGTAGGAAGCATACACTAAGTGATAAGGTTTCATATGACCTTACAAATAATGCAAGAATTAAATGTGTTTGTAGATGTTGTGGTACCAATAAGTCAATGTTCACTGGTCGGAGTATAAAAGACGATATTGCAAATGAAATTCATAAACCAATGCGAAAAAATTTCCCCAGGAGGGCTGTTCTATCTTTCGGCATCGACGATCTCTGGCAAGCTGACTTGGTTGAGATGGACTCTGGGTCATTAAAATGTATACACAGTCTTAACAAGGGGTTTAAGTATATGCTGACTGTGATTGATGTTTTTTCCAAGTATGCATGGACAATACCTGTCAAAGATAAAACAGGTGAAAATGTTACTTTAGCATTTAAAACTATTTTGAATGGCCGCAGTCCTATGCATTTACAAACAGACGAAGGGAAAGAATTTTACAATAAATCATTTAAGATGTTAATGGTTAATAACAACATTACACACTATTCAACATACAGCGGAAAGAAAGCCAGTGTTGTAGAAAGATTTTAGAACATTGAAGGAGAAAATGTGGAAGATTTTTACTGTGCAGGGAATCTATAAATGGGTGGATATATTGCCTAAATTAATAAGTGGATACAAGAACACTGTTCACACCACAATCAGGATGAAACCTGCCAATGTAAGCACAAAGAATGAAAGGTCTATTCTAATCAACATGTATGGTGGAGAAAAAAAAATGGCTAAAGCATAGNCATGTATGGTGGAGAAAGAAAAATGGCTAAAGCACGGTTTGCTATAGGAGATAAAGTCCGTAAAAGTAAAAGTAAAGGCCTGTTTGAAAAGGGGTATACACCAAACTGGTCCACTGAAGTATTTAAGGTATGTGAAGTATTGTACACGCACCCCATAACATACAGAATAAAAGATTTGAAAAGTGAGTCCATCAAGGGCATATTTTATGAACCAGAGCTTCTTATAACCCTGTATGATCAAGACTACTTAGTAGAGAAAGTTTTACAAAGGGAAGGAAATAAGCTTCTTGTTAAATGGTTGGGTTTTCATAGTAGTCATAATTCTTGGGTTGATAAGGAAAGTGTAGTTGTTTAAAAAAAAAAATTCTATATAATAAATGAGTATGCAAAAAATTTAAAGCTATGAACGTCAGTTGTATCCACCAAACGACCAGACAAAAAACAATTTTAATGAATACAACAAGCGCATTGAGTTTGATATTCCTGTTGGCGATGCATTTACACATCCGAATGAGGCTTATGTGTACCAACAGTATAAGCTAACTAAAAGAGATACAAATGCGGGTTATGAAAAAACTTCAACTATTGACCTTTGTGAGAATTTCTTCCCATTCCAGTTCTCAAGAGTAGAGATCTCTAAGCATGGCAATATAATTGAAAGTATTGACAATCCTGGCATCACTTCGACTATGATGCATGCATTGCTTAGCTCAGAATCGGAATCATCGTACTTGCAACTAGCAGGGGTAGAAAAAGGCAAATATTTTAAGGCAGATGGATATAATGAACTTGTCTATCCATTAAGATATTTGTTTGGGTTTATGAGGGATTGTAATGAAATATTCTGGAAAGGCGGGTACAAGATTACATTCATTCGAAATTCTCATGATGATGTTTCTATTTACAGAAGGCCTAAAACACAAGCAGGAGCTGCTGATATTATTCCAGATGCTGGTAAAATTGTTATTGAGAAAATGGAAATCCTGTGGGCAATTGTTGAATACGAACCTAATTATGGAGACGATATTAAAGCAAAACTATACAAACAACACAAAATTCCCATCGGTTTCAATTATTGGCAATGTCTTGAAAAACCTGTACCTACTGGTGCAAACTCATTCCAGTTTGATATAAAGGATCAGTTCAATTCAATCCAATTCGATACGCCTGACTTTGTCATTGTTCGCTTTCAGCTAAACAGAAAAGCAAATGCTGATCAAGACAAACATGTTTCAATTTTTGACCATAGTCATGTTAAAAATATCTATATTAAGAATGGAAGGAATGAAGTGTTCCCTAAACAGAATTGGAACCTGGATATCGAGGATAAAATTTTTGATAAGATGTACATTGCCTACAATGATTTTAGAAATTCAAAGACTAAGCTAGATACTCCTTACCGTAACAATGAACTATTTTATAACCCCGATGCATTTGTTTCTAGGAGACCATTGTATATTATTGATTGTTCTTACAGAAAAACCTCTATTGTAAAGGATCGAACTAATCTGAAACTTACAGTTGATTTTAATAAGCCAATCGAAGCTACAACTATTTGCAATGTGGTGCTAATAAGCCAAAGAAACCTAATTTATGATGTTAAAAGTGAAAGAATCACTGAAGCTAACTAGGGAGCAAACATGTATGGTTATTAGTTTTTAATGGGTTATTTCCCATTAAAAACATTTATTTTAAAGATTCAATAATTAAAAACAAAATATGAATGAGATACATGAATACAGTATCAGTCCATTCCGTCTGAAAAACATTATTAAACGTGGTGATCGTGTATATATTTCATAGTCTCACTCCTTTTCAATTTTATAGTGCCCCCATGGTAGTGTATTAATACCATCTTTAAGAATAAATCTTTTGTCATCGTCGGAACTTAATGCTTTTTTTCTCAACTCTATTGTAAACAGTTCATGTTTATTAGATCTTATGAGATTCATACTTTTGTACACCACTTCTTTTCCATACAAGCACTTTTTGTAGTCATCAAAACTTATCTCATTCCTGACTACAGTATTTTTCACACCCTTTGCTCTTTTCTTTACATAACCTTCCACATTTAAGGCATACATTTTGGCTCTTAAACCAATAAATTCTTCCATTATTTTCCCATTACATTCATCTTTAATTTTGCCTATAATTTTCTTATTTATTTTTGGCATGTTTTATCTATAATTTTTTGGATAATCACTTGTATCAAAATGATCGATCATTTCTTTCATGTCAGTATAGAAGTCTGGCGTTTTTATACAATATATGTATGAGTCAGTATCTTGATAGCACAGTTCATAATCATTCATGTATTAATTATTTGCTTTGGCATACCTCTTGCAACATTGTGATATTCCCCCACGAATACCTTTTTCAATCATCAAAATCATGTTGTAATCCGTTAGTAGTTGTTGTTCTGTTTTAGTATATTTGAGCATTGCATCCCACGCTAGTCCTGGTGCTGTGAAATACCATGCAGGATCTACCTTATATGTCTTGAGACATACATCTCTAAAGTATTCTATAATATCAGCCAATATCAATACATTTGTTTTGTTATACAACTTAGTATAATCTCCTAAGGATTTGATGTTGAAAGATTCCCACACCTTTATTGCAAACTCGTAGTCCTCATCTGAAATATCACATTTGTTGAGTTTGTTGTAAAATGCATTCTTATTAGGCAGTGTTGTCTCACTAAATTTTTCAGCACTATCCATGTAGTCATAGGGGTAAACACCTTTCCTTATAACAAGGTCTAGAAGTTCATTGGAAAAATGCTTACTCAATTCCCGAAATTGACTTCTGGAAAGATTGCTAGAGAGCTTATCGATGCTGTTGGCCATAACTTTTAATAAATCAATAAATCTTATAATTACGCCCTCACATACATGTTTAGTGAAAGAAATATATTTTTCCTCATTGTTGTGAATTAGGTAAATTTTATTTTCATCGATGCCCAGCTCCTTTACAAATAAATGTGTGCCATATCCAGATAGATTGTGTATTAACACAGGAACAAAACATGGATTTCTATAGGATAAGTTACAATCTTTTTGTGCGGCTCCTCTAAATTTACCTGTAAGGTGGTCATGGTCTCTCACAGAATCTCAATCCAAAGTCTTTTCACATATATGGCAATGGGTGGCTGTATCATAACCAATTTGTTCTTTCTTGGTCAAGGGAATCATTGGCTTTTCATTTTTGTAGACATTTCCTATTGCCCTTGCTTCCTCCATTAACATCTTGACGAATACCCTAGATGCATCAGAATCCTTATAAGTTACTGGTGAATTATAGTATTCGTGTTCATATTTTATATAGTAACTGAAACTAATAGGCTCGTGTTTTTGGTACGGCTTCGTGTAGGAGTCGTCGGGATTTGGTTGGCAAGTTTCAATTTTTGTTAACAAACACTCAAAATCGGCATATATCACAAAAGGGACTCTCAAAGAATGATTTTTGTTCTTGAATCTTAGTATGTTATTTCCTTTATGTGGAAGTACGACTCTAATTCCATCATGATCTCGGCAGTCTTCTTCATGAGCATTAAGCTTGCTTTCAGAGTAGAAGTGTTGCAAACATCTATCACATATGTATATTTTATGACCATACCTTGTCACCTGTGATGCAATAAGTCTCGAAAGACTTTTTATCCAGCAGTAGTGGTCATTATTCTCATCTTTGATGTAGAGCATATTAATATGCTTATCCACATTATTTTTTGTTATTTTTAATGGATAGATTACATATTCCTTATTGTCCTTGTTTTATTTTTCTTCATATGCATATACATTAATTGATAACCTGCTTATTTTCTCATAGGTTGGTATGCTATCCAATTTCATAGGAAATTCCAGACCCTTAAGTGCTTCGTCAAACTCATGTTCATGATCCAAATACTTGTTCACTCTTTGAGGATCCTTTTGTGCTGGATGTAGTGCGGAAAGAATAGACCACAAAAAACATTTTTGGTCATTGTTCTTAACATTAATTGCTGCTAGCTTAGCTTTGATTTTTTCTGGAAGATCAACATAAGAGCTACCCTTAAATGGAACATATTTATTTATTTGCACTTCTAGTTTGAATATCCTATTGAGCACCCACTGGGAGCCATTTGCTTCAAATGCACCCATCTCAGCTATTTTTTTAAATATGCTATCGGTATAATATTTTACTAGATCAGTTGATTTCAGTATAATTTTGTTCTTGGTTTTAAAAGAGTGTTCTACATATTCGATATTGTCACCAGTTCCTCTTTTGTACTCAGCGAAAAACTTCATGTTCACTTTGAGGTCCATTGATTTGAAATGTTTATTAATTATGCTGATCACAGTAACTTTTATATAGTTTAGGAAATGATTTGGGTCTTTGTAAGCATTCATATTCTTTACAGCATAAGTCTTGATCCTACTTTGAAATGGTTCTTCAATTTCTTCAACACTGAATCTGAGTGTGTATTTCTGTACTTTGCTCCTCAAGTTACTTTTTATGAGAGATTGTTTGTAGTTATGTCCACAAGCCTCACAATTAACTTGCTTATATTTTCCTTTGTGTAATCTACTTCCCAGATGACTTTTTATTAGAGATGGTTTGTAGTAGTAGTTACAAGTTTTACACTTGACAAATGGTTGTTTCGGTTTCTCCTTCTTACTTTTCACAAAAACATCAAGCTTAAATTTATATTCGTTCCAAACATTACCAGTTGCATTAGCCTTTTTCATTGCAATAGTCGTCTTCGTATATTTAGGTTTCAATTTATTTTCATTTGAATTCATATTCATTTATTATAGATTTAATTTTTTTTAAGCGCTCGTAAATACAAAAAAAAATTGCGTCAAATATTGTATTTAGATAAAGACGCAACTTTTTTTTGCGCTCAGACATAAAAAACCCAACACAATTTGTGACGCAAATTTTTTGTGCAGCTCGGATCGGCATTTCCATTAAAATCATTTAGTGACGAAATCATTTTTCATTTAGTGACGAAATCATTTTTCATTTAGTGACGAAATCAATTTCAAAAAGTCATTTACAGCCCAAGGGGGATACCTTCCGATTAAGTGACTTTTTCGCTGCGCTAGGATCGGTATTTGATTACTACTTAAGTACTAAGTTTATTGATGTGTATTACAGACTGAATTCAATTTTAAGAAAAAGGTTCCAACTAACAAAAAATTATTTCCTTCTGGGTAGACTTTACACCCTGGTGGTACTTAAATTATAAAAAAAAAATTTTTTTACAAATTTTAATGTCACACAGAATATAACAAAATTTTTCTACAAAGCTACATATTCGGCCTTAATACGAAATTAAAAATGATACTTGTTACTGAAACACCAAGAAATCCAATGCACAATGCCATTTTTCAGCACATATCCTATCTACACATCCCTACTATATATTCAAATGAATACATAAACAAGGCAACATCCTTTGTAAGCAGAATTTAAAAATATGAAATAAGTTTTCCATTGATCAGACACGTCCTAACCATACAAATATCTAATAAACGTTTGTTTAAAAGCTTCTTTAACATACCGCAAATTTTAAACCTCAAAATTCTATAAAACTGTATTCATATGACCAATAATGTTAACTGGCAACTTAATCGAACTCAAGTTATTTCTGCTCTCTAATTACTATGAACTTATTCTGTTACATATATTTAACATTTTTTTAAATTTTGCGCTTCGTAGACCTACCACGTGTATATAGTTAAATAAGGTAGTCTGGTTCATTAAACAAAGCCAACACAAAATTAAATAAATTAAAATACATACATAAAAAATGGTTTCAATCAACTTACCATTAAAAATTAACGAGGTCTGCAAAACCCCATTCTTCTAGTGTCTTGGACACAAATTCGTCGGCCATAAATCACGATGCATAACTTGCTTTGTGCGCACAACGAAAATGACCGAATGGAAATACCTGCTTACCGAATACTCGTGAATCAAGGGAAAAAAGTTAGGTACTTCCGGGTATTACACATTTTTATAAAATTTGAAGTCAAGATGCTGCCAATGATCTGTTTAAATATTAAGACATAACTGCTGTCCATGATAAAAAATAAATAGTTGCTAAGAAATTATATTTTGCGAGAAGAAATATTAGGGACGTTTTAAAGAAAATTACTATAAGCATTGCAAAGTAACTATAAAAACACTATTCTTTAATATTTTAGTACAAGTAAAGTGAAATTTTGTTTTTTTTTTAAATCCCGCTAAGAAATGTTTACTTAGCCAGAAAGTTATAGTTAACTAGCGAACCAGCTCGTCTTCGCCCGGTAACAATTAAGATTTTACAGCGATAATTTGAAAGACAAGAATGGTTACTATGGGTCTTCCTTAAAAGATAAACGTATGTTTTCCCAGACTTTTCTGTAGACCTTTCCGAGAGCTACAATTCCGTAGTGTATTAATTTGATGTGTCTCTTATGGTTTAGTCAGCGCAAGCCATGTAAGCGCCCTAAATGCTGATTTTTACGACTTGACTACAAACGGTTCGACATTTCTCTACTCTCCTTCAATTAAATAAAAATGAATTATACACCAGAACCTTTCTGAAGAAATTCTCTAAATTATGTTGAAAACCACATCAAAATCCATCAACTAGTTTAGAAGTACTAAGCGAATACACAGACAGACGCGGATAAGCGGCTTTGTTTTATATTATTTAGAGATGCTAATATCTTAGATTCATAAATATATGAGAGCATTTTAAAGAAAACTTTCAAAGAAATCTTATAGTAGCCTACAAAACATGATTATCTAATAATTAAGTAAAATTTATTTAAGATTTCGTTGTTTCTAAGATGAAACTTAGAAATAAATTTTTTTCTTGGTCACAAACATAGCGATTTTACTGTGTACTCTTCGGCTTAGGATATAGGTAATAATAAAATAAACAGTGTTACTACTCCCGGGTTTTCTAAAATGTAATATTATTATACAATATAGTTAATTTCCCATTACTTGTATGAGATTTTCCCACAATTTTTTCAGGTACTTCTCAGTAATATTACGGAATAATACTTTACTTGTTATGTAAAGTTACTCTACGGTCAAGAGGTAATTTTACCTTACATGTAAGGGTAATTTGCTTCCCTTATATGAAAGGGAATTTTACCTAGAATATTTTTACAGTGATAAGTAAAACATTGTGTATTTCGTTTAGCAACATATGAAAAATAAATCAAATCTCTTTCTTGGTAATTGCGTTTTTAAATAACTTTAAGACAATTTTATGTTACTGTTGTACTTTAAAACAAAATAATGGATTCAAAAATAAAGTACACTACGAGACAATGAAAATAACGCACCAAGGAGAAGCCAAGCGACAACCACGAATAGCGAGAGTAAGGACTGCGCATGATCTCATGTTGGTGCGAATGCATTTGATCGCACACCCGGAAGTGGCGCTGCAAGCACCGAGCAAGCAAGCCAACAGAGTGAAGAATAATGCTGGAAAGACGCAAAAGACGTCGCTTTACACAATTTACGGACTTCGAAAGAGAACTCATAATGCGGCTGAAAACAATAGGGTGGTCAAATCGCCGTATACCCCACCTTGTGGCTTGTTCGGACAATACTGTCTAGTGCTATTGGGAGTGGAGGATACGTGAAGGCACCCACACACAGAGGGTCGGTTCAGGATGGAAAAGGTATACTACAAGTTGAGAGGATCGACGGATCATGCACCAGGCGCGGAGGTATCCCATGGTGACCCGTTCCCACGTAATGGCCAATGTTCGAGCTCCTTTGTGAACACGAACAAATTTATCGATGGTTTGTATAAGCGAATCTGCAATCCCTGCACCCATTATGTGTGCTGCCATTAACCATGCCACAGCGGCGGCTCCGTTTGCAGTGGTGCCATGCCTGAGTAATGTGGGACGCCACAGACTGGTGATGTGCGGTGTTTAATGATGAGTGCTGCTTCGTTGTGGGGACTGATTATCATCGTACCCGGGTGTGAAGGGCCATGGTGTACACAATCCCAACTTTCCTAACGAGTGGCTCACTTCCCCCAAGACAGGTATTATGGACTGGGGAACCAGAGCTTACGATAGCCGATCTTCCCTCCTCGGGTTGCGTGCAACATTGATGCCCCAGCTGTGTGTGGATGAGATACTACGCCCTCTTATCCACCCATTTATATCCGGAATTCCGGGTGCGATATTCAAGTAGGATAATTCCCGAACGCACATGGCACAGGTCACCCAGGACTGTTTCTGTCTTGTACAAATACTACCATGGACTACCCGCTCCCCTACATGTCCCCAACCGAGGATGTGTGAAGTCAGTTAAAATGCCAGCAGCCGCAGTGCCACAGTATCCGAGATTTAGAACGCAACGTCCAACAATTGTAGAATCGTCTGCCTCAGGACCACATCCGGAGTCTACTGGACTCCACGCCAGACTGTGTTACAGTGTGTATCGCAGTGCGAGGTGTTGTGACACTATTGGAGATGACTTGACAGCATACCACCTATCCATTTGTAACTGTCCTGCCGCTCTGTTTCTGTAATCATGTGCATTACTCGTCTGAATCACTACCTGTATAAAGTTTCAGTATCATCCGATTCATCTTCTGTATGGCTATTTTTATTGTCCGGCAGTACAGCTTGTGAGCACGTAAAACGAACCAAGGAAACAGTGTTCAAATATAAAAAGTTGTATTCCAAGACTATACTCAGTTAGGTCGTGAAACACAGCACTCCATAATTCCAACGAATAATTATTTCTCCTGGTTAGTCTTAGAAATGTCTTCCTTTCAGTAAACCGACACAAACTTTTAAGCATTAAAATCACACCTTTATGGTCAGTTGTCAGATCTGAAAGTAATAAGCCTCATAGATATTACATTTTAAAATATCTTATTTTAATTTACAATACCATTTATGAAACTTTGTGATGCACTTCAAAATATGTTTTTAATCTATTCTGAATATTGAAACTAAAGGAATGCTTAAATGAGTTGGCATTCAAAGTAACTAAAGTCTACTTCTACGATAATCGTATCATTACCCATAAATTTCAAACACGAACGCTTAAATCTTTTGTCGATGAATACGGCTGCTTGTGTCTGACAATCTTACGGAAGGATTTGGATATTACACTTGTGAATATCTGCACACGCATATTATGGGTAACTTGACTGCGATTTTGAACAAATGTGACGTTTTAACTGACCGTGGTGCCCATTACGTGTCTCAAAGTTAGAGAGCTAATTACCAAAGTCTTCAAGCCATAATTTACTTCATTAAAATAGTTACATATTTACACTTCCGATTTATACAGTCTATAATGAACCCAAACTGGAACGCTTCCTTAAATCGCAAAACGGCGGTATTTAACTTAAAAACACAAGGTGGACGTTTTGTTCACCATGTACGGTAGATTACAAATCCACAGGAAACAATAAACAAAGTGTAACACTTACATTTTTATTTGCACATGTGCTGCCAATCACTCACTTTTCATGGAAGGGGGTTGATACTGGAGCCCATATTTTTGTGCACTGTACTTCGTCGTTTAATAATGCAGTATCCAGAAACTCAAATATTTATCGTTCATTCTGGGTGTGTTAATAGCAAAAAAAATCTACCTCAACTACACTTTCAAGGACGATTTTCACCACTTCGGAATATACTTATGTTAATGTTGTGTACATATTTCTCACCTACTTTTTGATGAGAAATCACCTCACGAAGTTTGTCATTACAGTTCGTATCCATCCTATATAGTTACGAACCACTTTTCCTTGTCACGAATATTTGAATATTATTAACGAGCTTCGGAATATATCTGGTGAAATGACATACGCAAATTAGAGAAAGTAATTGAATAGCACTCTTAATAACAAGTAATTACATTTAGTAACTCTAGATTATAGCGAACCGGCCCGGCTTCGCCCGGGTACAGTTGAGTTTTACCGTGATACACTAATAAATAAATTGTGAAAAGACAATTCATTTATGTGAAAACAGAATTATAAAATTATACTATGTTGGCCTAGGTTTTTAACTGATTACGGCAACCCAAATGAAGGAAATATTTTTTTACCCGATAGCCAAGAAGTAGGGTATTAATTTTGTAATGTATATGTGCAACTATCGCGTAGTTGCCACATTTCCGCTTTCCAGCGACGATGTATGAAAATCAAAACGTGAGTTTTATCATGCTGTAGCTTTAGAAATAAGTGTACCTATGTACTGCTTTTTGCGCTTGGCTGAGGGATCTTCATCGATCACCAAAGTTAAGCAACGTTTCCAGCGACACACATTTCGATGGGTGACCGTTTAGTGGCATAACATCTCAGCACTTCCGGGCTTCGGAGGGCATGGTAAATATTCGGTCCCTGTTGTTATTAATTGATAGCAGTCTTTAAGCCATTTCAGAGGTCCTTCGGTGGCCTGATAAACTCTGACACCAGAGGAAATATATATTTCGGTCACATTCCTAGGCGTTGCAGAATTAGGTTTTGTTGTTATTCCACAGAAACCGTAAAATTTTCCGGGATAAAAAGTATCATATGTCTTATTCCAGGACCTAAAGTACGTACATACAAAATTTCATCAAAATCCGTTCAGCCGTTATGGAACTGAGTGGTAACAAACATACACACACACACCCACACACACACAGACTTTCTCATTTATAATATTAGTAGGATTTCTTTTACAAGTAGGCGGAACTTATACCTCATAATTTTCATAGTTACTGTGTATTTTTCGTCAGAAGTCTGTACACATACGAAAAAAAACATTTAGTGTTTTAAAAACCTATAGAAGGAAGTCATACATATGCCATAATCGTGTTGTTAAAAATGCTGCATTCCATGGACTGTGCTTAATGTGATAGCAGGGTAGAAAATGTCAATGAATATATCTAAGAATTATTTAGGTTTTAAGTTGCTAAATTACGGGCAGGCTTACCTAATTCAGTGATTGAAAGAAAACACACAATCAAATAACTTAATGTATCGTTCCCATTACTCCACTTCTTTAAATATGAAGGGATTGCTAATTAAATCATAAATGTATTAAAATACATCCACTCATAATGTAGTGATAAATGAATATACATTGGCAATGTCCGTGTTATTATCAGCTATTCTTTTTTTTTTATGTATAGCGACTGAATCATACACGACACTGGCATTGAAACAACGATACATTTTGAGTAATATATCGCTTTGAGCAATATTTACCGCACACGAAAAGAGGGAGCAAAAAAAGGAAATAACTTCTTATCTTTAGTTGCACATACACCGAGTGGCTGTAAACCTGATCTAAGCCATAAACATTTGGCTGCAAGTTCAGGAAACGAGTTAAGTTCTATCTAAAATGTGACAAAATAAGATAATGTCAACAAGATTTTGCAAGATAAATCAAGCGTGAACTGTTATAGAAGTGGCAAAAATTGATACAGCACGTTCAAATCTATCGTAAATGTTTGAATGATTTCTGCATAACTATTTCTTTTCCTTCTCCGTTATCTACGTGTTTTCATTCAGAGCACATCCCGTTTTGTGTATCAGCCAGCCACCATGGTCTTCTAACACAGTTCTTGTTAATAGCTTTACATAGCGACGTACAGAAGATGAGTACCAGTGATTCTCTCCCATCGCTTTGTGAAATTTGTTTTGACTACTTCAAGGAGACAACTTCAACGCCACGTATGCTGTCTCGGATAAGTAAAAGTGAGCTTTCTTCACCCATTTTATAAAAATATCTTTAATTATTTTGTTGTTTGCCTTCTTATAGTACAGACTCACAAGAAAATTGCAAATATATCATTGATCGCAGGCAAGGATTTCACATACGATTTTAATATATGTAATTCTCTTTAAAAAATAGATCTCTTGGAAATTTTGATAAATCATTGTATTATACATTTTTGTTAACTGTGTCAGAAACCAGATTTTGTAACTTCTCAGGTATTATTATTATAAGTAATCGCGTTATTTTATGTATATTAACGTAAGCGTCTTCCGTCTATAAAGAAATAACATTTAGTGTCATCACCAAGAAAAATTTAGGCAACTTCACGATAAGGAAACGTTTATAAAAACGCTTATCACGTTCAAACCTGCTAACCTCTGAATTTTTAAAATAATGGTTTTTAATTGTTTTTATAAAGTAATTAAGAATTCACTGTGAAAAAAGTAGCAAATTTACGTTTCTAAGAGTATGGTATTTAATGAAAGGTTATAAAATCCATATTCGTAAAAATGATTTTCACAGTACTGGCATCTTAGGGCTCTAATGATGCTTGTGACATCATATGTGTATATTAATCGAAAAAAACTGTGTGTTAGTTATCAGCAATAATAAGTTAAAAAATTTTTGATCTCAAGAGGTTAAATAACTTATTTAAATTAAATTTATATTTCATATTTTTCTGAACTCCTTTGATACTGTAGAAACTCCATATCCGTGTAGTTTAAAAGGAACATAAAACTCCGAGCTTTTCCGACATCGGGTAATCTCGGTAGTACTCAGAATCTTCTAAAATTAGGTCGACCATTCCTAAATTGAAATGAACATAAATTCATAAGCTGTCTACGTTATTTGGCAGCCATATTTGTTATTATTGACGTAGGGTATAAGCAATAAAATGACATATGGTATAACCAATAAAACATTTTTTTTCAAAATTAAATTTCTTGTTTACAAGCATTTTTATTCGTAAAACATATGTAATACAGACCTTTAACATTGCCTATTAATACTACTAGAATTATTTTTTAAATTAAATTATTGTGAAAAACTAATACATACAATATGTTAATATATAAAGTGGTCCACCAAATGTGGACCCCACCAAAATTTCCGCAAAGGCTGCAGATCATGAAATGCTGTTTTCGCTAAATCATAGTACGAAAGGCAGCGATTAATTTGCTGCATAGTGACTATTCGTACCACGTGTATGGACAAAAACATTCAACCGCAGATGATTTCTTAACTGGAAATATACATTTATTTCAACGGAATCTGAAAGTACGTGCAAAGATGAATTCAGTTATATAGTATTTGCAAACATTAATGGAGCGAACAGCACGGAATGAGATATTGGAACAATATAGCATGGCACGGAGGAAAGACAGGCAATGTGAATACACGCGTAATATCAATAAGTACATTTTATTGATGTACCATTACAATTGAGGGGATTTGTTACCTAGTAATTAATTGTACTGAGTAACGAGTGCGTACAGATGCACAACACACGTAGAACAACCCAACCTAAGAAGAAATGCAATCACATCCGCATACAAAGTACAAAAGAGCACAATTATGGTTGAAATACTTCACATTACGTCTTTTCACAACATGTACTCGATGTCTTTACCATCGACAGTGATACACATCTGTAAACACACATCTAGCGACGAGCGACGAGTGGCCTGAAGTGTTTCTGGTATAACGCCTCTGCAAGCTGCCACAATGAGTTCCTGCATGTCGTCTAGCGTCGTAGGGACCGTGCTGTACATACTATATTTTAGTATTCCCCACGGGAAAATATCTAGAGATGTGAGGTCAAGGGAGTGTGCTGGCCATCTTACAACACCGCCACATCCTTACCCCCAGTTTGGAAACAATTTATTTAGCACTTGCTTCGCCATAAAAGCCAAATGCGCAGGCCAACCATCATGCAGAAAGAAACCACATATCACGGCGTATGTCGAGCGGTGTGTCTTCCAGAATTGTCGGTAAGGTCTCTATTAAGTAATGGGCGTAAATACAGCCGGTCAGTGTAACTTGAATAAAGCACGTCCCTATGACATAGTCTCCAACGATTCCACTACACACGTTCACACTTCACTGTCGCTAGTGCTCCACGTACGGGACCCAACACGGATTTTCCATCGTCCAATAGTGCATATTTCGTAAATTTACGCGATCATGGTTTGTGAAGGTCGCTTCATCGGTAAATAGTATATTCATCAGAAAATTACTGTCATCCCTTACAGATACGGCAGCAAACCTAAAAAAAGTGTGCTACTGCTGGAAGTTACCTTCATGTAATATCTGATAAAGAGCCAGGTGATATGGCTAACATTTCCGTTGGGGCTGGTTGTGTGGTTTTCTGGCATTATTAACTTACAGCTGTGAGTGCAGTTCCAATGCCCCATACTACTGGGCAATATAACTTTATAATATTTCCACATCATTTCTTGGCGTTTCTGTGATACTTTCCATTGCACGCACTTGTATATGCCGTTTAAATAAATACATATTTCCAGTTACAAAATTATATGTGGTTCAATGTTTCTGACCATACGCTTGTTACGAATAGTCACTCAACTCCGTACGTTATATAATTGAGCGAAAACATAATTCCGTGATCTGCGACCGTTGCGGGAATTTTGTGGGCGTCTACATTAGGTACATATACAGTTGTTATGTTATAACTGACATTTAAACCAACTTTAAATATATTCCAGACCAAATAAATGAAATTTAATAGATATATTCGTTTTCTCGATACAAGAAATCTTAACGTATGGAATTTCAAATTACATTTACACAGATAAGATGTCACACAAAAAATTTCCTAAAATTCAAGATATTTAATTTTAATACAATATTACATATTTTAAATTATTTATTTTGTGTGTCCCATATCGCTACACATGTGTCGCGAATTGTGACATGAAGTGTAGAGTAACCTAAAAGGTTTTCAAAATGTAGCATTCGAAGTGATACCCCTGTCGCCAGATGCCTGTTAAAGGCGTAAAACAAACCAATTAGACTTACCTAAATTTATTGATAAACAACTTAGTTAATGTACCTTTCTGTCAACAGGGGATGGATCCTCCATGTTCTTTGGCGTCGTTTACAACGTCGACGAACGCATAATGTGACACATAATGTGTTGCTGGTTAACGAAACTTCATCCATAGTCAAACTTAGTGAGTGCCACAATACTTGAAGTATTGTGTTTCATTGTGGCCATGCATACGCGTGATTTCCGACTGCAGAATTACGGGTTTCCCCTTCCAATGTAGCCACCTTACTTAAGGGATTTTCTACAGCAATTTTTCACGCAGACGTTCAGCGAGTTAACACGCAAATGTGGCCGCAGCCTTAACATTGAGGTCTTGAGAGCCGATGAGGGTGAGGCGATGTGAGTATGGAGCACCGCCGGAATGAAAGGGCGGGGGAAATGGAGATACCCGAGAAAAACCGCAGACCAGCGGCATCGTCCTGCACGATTCCCAGATGCGAAAATCATGGAAACGAACCCACCGGGAATCGAAACCGGTTCGTTTAGGTGGGAGGCAGGTAGTCGTCTGACCACTACACCACCGTGTCTCCTTTCACTGTCCATAATGCATAAACCTGTTGTACTGTTCTGGTGCAGATGCCTCAAATTATGACGGTCGTTTGGTAATTCGTATTTGGTCAATTCTTTTGTATACAAAATTCAAAAAATATATCATAAAGTTTAACTGTGTTTAAAATGTTATCCAAAACAGTTAATGGGGATGATTAACAAAGAAAGTAGCCCACATAGAAGGTATGATGAATAAAACCAGATAATATAAGTTGTTACAAAGTCACAGCTATTTGTCACTGAAACATGTTTTGTCACTATCACTGGCTGTCACGGCTATGGAAATGTTATCACTACTCCCATCTCTAGCCCCTGCCACAGTTAAGGTTACTTCTATTCAGATTGGGAAGATCAATGTTAACAGCTTAGCAATCAAAAATTTTCTCCACTAGGTAAGTGCTAGTGTTGCATTGTGTGCCGGATTTTTCCTTTTTTTACATTAAAAACCAATAATTACAATAATCATAAATCAAAAATAAAATTATTACTTAACTAAGTGAAACCTTTCTCTTTTATTATTCACGTAGCTTAACATTTTTAACTAAAAGTGACCTCTTTGGAACACTAGCGGTTACCTAGCGGCGCAAATTTTCCTTACGCCAAACTCTCCCATAAGTAAAGTGGTTTTATTCCTAATCTGAGTAGAATTAACCTTACTACAGTCATGTCGTAAACGCACTGATCATATACCAACTATATTGACCATGTAATAAATATATACTAATCATACACCGAATATGCATAATCCTTACCAACCAAATTGTTACATTCCAACCTTAAAATACCTATAAACACATGGATAATTACCAGCCAAACCAACAAAATACCTTTCATATGGAAACTATAACCATACTGAAAGAATAGCATACTTAAGAAAATATCGTTACTTACCCGAACAAATATCACCATTTTAAAAACATATCGTAAATACAAATCCAAGAAACGGCAGCACCGATTGAACACTTAGGTGACAAAAGTCATGGGATTGCAACATGCAAATATACAGGTGGCAGTAGAATCGTGTACAAAATTTATAAATGGACAGTGCAATTGGTTGGGCTTTCATTTGTAGTCAAGTGATTCATGTGAAAAGGTTTCGGACGTGATTATGGCCGTACGACGGGAATTAACAGACTTTGAACGCGGAATGGTAGTTGGAGCTAGACGCATGGGACATTCCATTTCGGAAATGGTCAGGGAATTCAACATTCCGAGATCCATAGTGTCAAGAGTGTGCCGAGAATACCTCATTTCAGGCATAACCTCCCACCATGGACAACGCAGCGGCCGACCCCCAGCACTTAATGACCGGGACCAACGACATGTGCGCAGAATTGGTCAGTGTTAACAGACAAGCAACACTGCGTGAAATAATCGCAGGAATAAATGTGGAACGTACGACGGACGTGTCCGTTAGGACAGTGCAGCGAACTTTGGCTGTACTGGGCTATGCCAGTAGAAGACTGACACGAGTGCCTTTACTAACAGCATGACATCGCCTGCAGCCCCTCTCCCGGGCTCGTGACCATATCGGTTGGACCCTAGACGACTGGAAAACGGTGGCTTGGTCAGATGAGTCCCGATTTCAGTTGGTAAGAGCTGATGGTAGGGTTCGAGTGGGGCGCAGACCCCACGAATCTATGGACCCAAGTTGTCAACAAGGGACTGTGCACGCTTATGGTGGCTCCATAATGGTGTGGGCTGTTTTTGCATGGAATGGACTGGGTCCTCTGGTCCAACTGAACCAATTATGGACTGAAAAGGGTTATGTTGAGCTATTTGGAGACCACTTGCAGCAATTCATGGACTTCATGTACCCAAACAACGATATAATTTTTATGGATGACAATGCGCCATGTCACCGGGTCACAACTGTTCGAGATTGGTTTGAAAAACATTCTGGACAATTCCAGCGAATGATTTGGCAACCAAGATCGCCCGACATGAATCCCATCGAACATTTATGGGACATAATCGAGAAGTCAGTTCGTGCACAAACTCCTGCACCGGCAACACTTTCGCAATTATGGACGTCTATAGAGACAACATGGCTCAATATTTCTACCGGGGACTTCCAACGACTTGTTGAGTCCATGCCACGTCGAGTTACTGCACTTCGCCGGGCAAAAGGAGGTCCGACACGATATTACGAGGTATCTTATGACTTTTGTCGCCTCAGTGTNCGAGGTATCTTATGACTTTTGTCGCCTCAGTGTATATACCTAGCAAATACGAATACAGTGATACCAATAGGCCAGATACAAAAGGAAGTGAATGGGGAAGTAGGTTAAGTTCAAAAGAATGCTATTTAAAAACGATATAAAAACATATTTCACAAGAAAAAATATTATCCGGTGGTTTTGAAGCAAGTTTCACAGATAAACCGGCTCTATAACGAAGATACCTAAATGTTTGCAATTAAATAACAAACAAATAATATAAACAAGGAAAGTTTCACACTTGTCAATTTTATACAATAAATGTTTAATATTTCCTACAGTAAAACTAAGTAATATTAATAGATAAACAAGAAGTTACTGATATAATTAAAGAACCTCCTTTCCTCTACATGGGTGCAAATAATTTTGAATGGAGTTCTTAAAAGCATAGATAGCATGTAGGTCTTGATGTCTAGTTGATAGCAGTATTATTAGAAATTAAGTCAGAAACATATGCAACAGTATCGAGACAATTACAAATACACACTTGCCTTACAGGGACTCGTAACCAGAAAACCTAGTAAAGATAAGCTATAATGCAGTCAACTGCATTACGGGGGTAGGATTCGGAGTATAACTTCGGATGTAATCAGTCTACTATTTTGAATGATACGGTTTACTACCATGATATATTAACATGGTTTTAATTTTGAAAATAAGTGTCTGAGCTACTTAAATCATATAGGTATACACGAACTACCATATCTCAAATTGTGTGAAATATTTGGTGGAAATTGTTTAATTTGTCCGCGAGAAATGCATAATAACCTTATTTTCGTAATCGTTATCACCGTACAAAATTCCCCATAGAAGAGGTTCTGTATAGGGTATTTCCAATAGATACTCTCAGCATAAAAAGTTATATTCCATTTTTAAATAGATATCCTAAACTTATCAAAATATTTAAATAGCTACAATTTTTAAATGAATATGTGGCCTAACCTTATCATGTAACTGAACGTTGCATTCTGTAGCACTAATGGCGTGTCAAATTGGGTGTAAATAATTTGAATTGTTCTGGAAATACGGCAAAATATTCAATGTTTTCACCTGGCACTATTTTTAAAAAAGCCCGTAAAAAAGTATGTCTGTATCCATGATTGATGCTTCTAATGAATTCAGTTAGCGTGCAATATTTGGTTGAATTTTCTTGAATTGTAAATTACTTAGATTAACACCGTTAAAAAAGGCCTGCCGCACCTAAAACATGTTTGTTTACAATGCATGAAAAATTTTGTGGGAATCGTTTTATTGGTTCTATAGATATGGCATAAAACCTCAATTTATTTTTCAATTGCCGATCTTCATAAATTGAGGACAGAAAGGTTATGTATTATCACATTCGGTGATTGTCATAGATACTGCCAGTTTACAAAATCCAATTAAAATCGATTATATCTCACTATGTTAAAATGTTTTATAGCCGCCATTCGGAAAATAAGTGTGCTGCATACTTATAATATATAAATTAATATGGCCTTTCACAGTACACCTTTTTTGGTAAATTTGGCATAAATCTATAATTGTTTCCCCAGATATGAAATAAAAACTTTATTTTTCTCTTGCTGGCCTATCTTAGAAAATGGCTGAGGAAAGAGGCTCTGTATTAACAAATTTGTTATATATAATCGATATTTCTAGCATACAAAGTTAAGTTGAAATATGTTTCGAGGTTTCATAGATATGACATTCTGGTCTAAAATGTTTGTAAGGCTTCCATAAGAAAAAAATTCTGACCCACTCAAAACAAAACAGTTCATAGTCTGGCACAGTGCTACTTGTTTTCCGAATTTTGTAGAAATCGGTTGGTTTTTTTCAGGACATATGACATTAAATTGTAATTTGTCATTTCTGCTATCTTACAAAATAGCGTACAAAATACACTTTTTCTATGAACATATGGTGGTTGTAGTAGGCCTATATACTGCCAGCATACAAAGTTACGTTGGAATGAATTATATGGTTTCGACTGCATAGCACATGAAAATAAAATGGCTATAAGGCCGCCATTTTGAAACAATTGTCGGACATATATAAAACGTACTCATTTACAACACTTTCCGCAGTGGTTCTTGTTTTCATAAATCGTCAATTGTTTTCCAAGATATGACACTAAAACTTTGTTTATTATGTGGAATTATCTTACAAAATGGCGGACAAAACCGGTTCCATTTCCGAGAATTGAAATTTTATTTGTAATTGATTACATGGTTTTGACGATATAGAATTATATGCTTAAATTGTTACATGGCCACTATTTAAAAAAAAGCTGTTTTACCTACTTTAGCAATACTTGGATACATAACTCGCCGCAGTTGTACGTACTTGTTTGCGAAATCTGGTACGAATCGGACCATTGTTTCACGATATATGTCATAAAATCTTTATAATTCCAACTGGCCCTATCTTACAAAATGGTTAGGAAAAGATGTTATTTCTTTACATATATGATGCTTGTAATATTTGTTGTCTGCATTCAAAATTTGGTCGAAATTAGTCGATTGGAGAAACCTAAACTGCTCACAAGACTTCGATGTTAAGAGCCACCCAAATCTCTTTACTCACCTCAAATAAACCTAAAATATTGGTATGGCCACCATTTTGAAAATAAGTGTCTCATAAATTTAATTGTATATATTTATGTGGCCTACCACAGTATTACTTACCTGTGAAACTTGGCGATAATTGGTTGAGTAGTTTTTTGAAATGTAATGTAAAAGCTCTATTTATTCATGTGTCGCTATCTTCCAAAAATGCTGACCAACAACAATATACATCTCCTAATTCCATGCTTACACGATGCGCTCTCAATATACACAATTTGGTTAAAATATGTTGAATGGTTCTCAAGATATGACATATCATCCTAATGGCTACCATTTTTAAAGTAATTGCCCGGCGTGGTCATAAACAGTAACAGTCAGTTCTCCTTACTTAGTATTATATTTTACCGAGTTTAGTGCTTTTTGGTTTACACGTTCAAAAATTTAAAGCCAGGGACACATACGCACAGACCACGGACTGGAACGTGATATCATAAACATTTCATTCCTTTGTAAAGTAGGCTTGAAACTATAAAAAAGAATGTACATTTAATGCTTGTAATATACCCATAGTTTCTTTAATCAGAAACAAATAAACTTCAAAAAGTGCATAAATAATGTATTTCCCTTAAATGACGGGTTGCAGACAGAATATAAAGTAAAATGCTTAAAAACCTCTCGATCAGCCTTCTACCACCCACCTGGCATCCTTCCCTGTACATCAGAGACATAACGCCAACGACAGACCTTGCATTATCAATATACTGCTGATGTACTTGGTATGGATGACATAAGTTTGATAAATGTTGTGTATAGTTGGTAGATTACCTGTATGGATATTTATGTGTTAAATTTGCTGTCAGTATACAGTCGGTACAAGCTCGGTCTATCAGCAGTTTATTGTTAACAGTATTATTGTTATTAGGTTTAAACTGCCCCTATTTGTGTCTAAAGTAAGGTTTTAGTTTTATTTTACAGTTATAACACATAGAGCAAAAAATATATATTTAATTATTGATTTAAATATTTGTTAATCTTTCCACATTCCCTAAACACATTAATATACATAAAAGACTACAAAACAGTTGCAGTAAAAACTATTTAAATTATTCAAATCTTAACACTATAAGGCAGTTGAGTTTTTATTATTTATAAAACCAAAATTCTAATGTCAAATCATATAATTATATTATTTTAATAATAATTTCATAACCCACAAAATGTATTTTTGTCTATGTACGTTGTCTGAGATTAAAGTGGGAAGGCCTTAAAGGTTACATTAAAACATTAAGTACAAAAAAATTCAAATAATTATTTACTGTAAGAGGAAATATTAATTTTTTCATAATTAATGAAAAAAATAACAAAACGGTAAAGGCATCTTAATTTTATTTGTTCCAATTCTTGACCTACAATGCATTAATTTTAAAGTTAAATTCGAAATTTTTACCTAACTAAAATATTCTCTTCATTGGCCTGAGTGCCTGCTACCTTAAAAGAAAATTTACTGATATATCTAATGAGCCTACTATCCCATACAGGATTTCAAATAAAGTTTAATGCATTTCTTAAAAGCATACATTTTAGTTAAGCCTTGATGTCTCATAGACTGTAATACCATTACAGATGAAACCAGAAACATATGCAACAGTCGTGAGACAATTACAATTAATCACGCGTCTTACTCGGCGTTCGAACAGAGAAATCACCATGTCGTAAGCTAGTGCACAATTAACTGCATTACGGAAGTCGGATTCGGAGCATAACTTCGAATTTAATCAGTCTAATGTTTTAAATAGACGGTTTACTGAACAGAAAAATTTACAGGACAATCTATTTGAAAATAAGTTTCTGGGCCACTTAAAAGACTTATGTTTGTGGCCTATTTCAGTGTTACTTGTAATAAGTTTACATGGCCTTCCGTAGCACAAATGAAGTGCAAAACTTGCGGTAATAAGTTCATTTCTTTCGTCTGAAATATGGCAAAATATTCAATTTTCCTCACTGGCAATATTTTCCAAACAGGACTGCAAAAGAGTATCTCTGTATGTATAACTTATGCTTTTAAAGAATACTGTTAGTCTACAAAATTAAGATAGATTTTGTTGAACTCTTTAATAGATATACCATAAAAAACATAATTTGTATTACGCCATTAAAAAAAGCATGCAGCATCTAAAACATGTTAGTTTACATACCTTACTTTAGCACAACTTGTGTGTAAAATTGGGTGGAAATCAGTCCATTGGTCATCGAGATATGGTGTAAAACCACAATTTATTTCATGTGACTTTCTTCCTAGAGGACAAAAAGGTTGTGTATTAACTCATTCGATGATTGTCATAAAAACTGCAAGTATACAAATTCAAGTTCAAATCGGCTATACCTCAAAATACAAAAAAAAAAAAATGTTGCCACCATTCTGAAAATAAGTGTGTGGGACACTTATAACCAATAACTTAATATCGACTTTCACAGTAAAAAAAAATGTTTTTTTCTGAGATAGGACATGAAAACCGTACTTTTTCATGTCAAACAAAGTAAGTTTAAATATGTTTCGCAGTTTCGCAGGTATAACATACTGATGATTTGTGTATATAGCAATTTTGAAAATAAGTGTCTCGCCAACTCAAAACGTTTATTTTTACATGGCCTGCAGATTTGCTATTGTGCCTTATTTGGTGGGAATCTGTTGATTTTCTCCAAAGATATGACATAGAAAAACTTGATGTCATTGCATGATTTCTTATAAAATGGCGAACAAACAAGCCTTTGTGTGGTTATATTTGATGGTTGTATTATACAGTATAGCGCCAACAAACAAAGTTAAGTTGAAATTTATTGCGAGATTTTTATGAATTAGTACACTAAAAATAAATAACTATATGCACCACAATTTCTAAAATAAATGTCTGAACTACTTAAAACATATCGGTTTACATCACCTGCCACAGTACTATGTGTTTGCCTAATGTAGTCAAATCTTTTAGATGTTTCTCGAGATATTACTAAAAAAAATTGTATCTATTCATGTGGTGTTATCTTACAACATGCTGAGAAGAGAAGCTCCATGTAGCCACATTTAATAGTTATAATTTATACAGTCAGCATACAAAGTTAAGTTGGAATTGATTATATGGATTCAACGATATAGCATACTGAGCTAAAATTTCTATATGGCCAACATTTTGAAAATAAGAGTCTGACTTATCTAAAACATTCCACTTTACATAATGTGCCGCAGTACTACTTGTTTGCCAAATTTGATTGGAATCAGTCAACTACTACCCGAAAAATTACATCAAAACTTTATTTATTCGTTTGGCATTATTTTACTAAATGTCTGACTCAATTCTCTATGTCGTGGCATATATTATGCTAGTAACTTTCAGCATACATAATTTGGTCGAAATTGGTTTAATGGTGTGGCAGATATACCTGACGAGAATTGGTTGAGTAGTTTTCGAGATATGAAGTAAAGGTTTTATTTGTTCATGTGATGCCATCTTCTTAAATGGCGGCCCCATTACAAAATCCATGACTACACGATGCACTCACAACATAGAAATATTGATTTCAATCGGTTGAATGGTCCCCGACATATGACACAAAATCCTGAATTTAAACATAGCCACAAGTTTGAAAGTAAGCACCTGGTGTGGTCGAAAACTATAAAAGTCTGGCAGATGTCCTAACTTTAAATACTATACTAGTACCGAATTTCGTGAAATTCGGTTCTCAGTTGACGCTACTGCCACCTGAGTTATACAGAGTGGTGGCTAGTAGGGTACTGAGTTACTGTACTTTGGTGCAGACTAAGGGCACCTGTAGTTGTTGCATATGGGGTGAACAAATACTCTTATTCTCAGTTAGTTAACGCACAAGTCTTTTATTTGACTGAAGATAACATGGGTATTTACACACACACACACACACGAGACTGAGCCCCCTCCACACATCGTAGGCCTGAAGGGTGGGTTGGCAGAATGCTATGCGTCGGGGGAAGGTTGCTTGAATAGAGATGTTTTTACTTAACTGTGACTGCGGCTTTTGGTTAGTTGTCTTCGTTGGTTGGTGTAGCTGGGTCAGCTCGGCATCCCTTCTCGGAAGTCCGGGGTTGGTTTCCAGGACTTGTGGTGTCTCTACGATCACGACTGGCTGTTCCCGCCGGAGAACTTAGCGCGTCTCCTTACCTGTATCGACGTCCGCCACTATCCAGCTCGCGCTTCCGACTCCTCCCCGCGTCGAGGCCGCCGGACAACTGCCTCTCGTCTCGGCTGCCGAACAACTAACTTCTGTCTCGGCTGCGCTCGTGATTTAACTCGTTCGTCACTTTATTGAAGCTAACTTTGTCAGCAATTTATCGGGAGAGAATTGGGGCGTTCCCCTGTGTAACTCGGGCGTTTTTGTGCCCAATTTTGTGTCTTGTCAGTGGATTGTGCTCTCCCACTAGGGTAGGGGAAGGGTGAGGGTGGTGTCGCGGGGATTCGTATGGTACTAATTTCTGAGTTGTCGTCTGCACAATTCTGGTCGGGGGCACCCCCGGCTTCCGTCGTCGGGAGCCGCCTTATCTGCAATTTCTCTTGCATGGCTGAAGGTTCTCCCCCAAGCCATTCGCCTCGGGGCATTCCCTGGGTCTTTCGATCCTCAGTTCATCCCTGGGGGTGAATCCCTGGAATGAAAGTTTCGTGGTCAGCTGCCTGCCCTGGGTATGTATTAATAAGTTATTGATAAAACTAATGGGCCTACTTTCCTCTACATGGGTGCAAATAATTTTTCATGAATTTCATAAAAACTAAGATAATAAGTTTGCTTTCATGTCTCGTTTATGGAAATATCGTTAGAGATGAAGCCAGAAACATACGCAACAATACCGAGTTAATTACAAATACATGCCTCACGTAGTATTCGAACCCATAAATCCTCGTCAAAATGCTATACTGCAATCAACTACACCACGGGGTATGGATGCAAACATTATAATGTTTTTATTTATAGGGTTTACCCACCTCAAATACTTACATGGCCATCATTTTAAAAAAAAGTTTATGAGCCACTTAAAACACCTAAGATTATGTGGTCTACCATTGTACTACTTGTGTAAAGAATTAGGGGGAAATTGTTTGATTTGTTTCCGAGATATAGCATAAAAATATCATATCCTTATTTCTTGCTATTTTAAATATTTCATAAAAAGTTGTTCGGTTTATCATGACTTTAATAGATACTGTCAGCATAACTTTTGGTTAAATATGGTTTAATAGTGAAATAGATATGCCAAATTTATCAAAACCTTTTTATGGCCACAATTTCGATACTCAATGTTTGACCCCACTTAAATCATGTTACTTTATATATCCTTCTGTAGCACTAATTATGTGCAAAGTTTGATGGGAATAATTTGAATTGTTCCTGAAATATGGCAAAATATTACATTTTCTCACCTCGTACTATTTTACAAAAAGGCCGGCAAAACGTTATCATTGTATGTATAATTAACACTTCTATTGAATTGTATAATTAACACTTCTATTGAATACTGTCAGTAAACAAATTTGGTTGAATTTTGTGGAATATCTTCACATATATATTAATCTAATAAATGTGTATCAACAACATTTAAAAAATTCCTACCGCAACCAAAAAATTTTAGTTTTTATAACCTACTATAGCATTACTTGCGCGAAAATTTGGTGGGAATCGTTTGATTAGTCCTCGAGAGATGGCACAAAACCACCATTATTTTTCAATTGACGATCTCCATAATTAAGGGGCAAAAATTTAGGTATTTGCTTATTCAATGATTATCATGGATACTACCAGAATATAAAGTAAAATTAATATTGGTTCCATAGATATAGTACACTAAGCTAAAATGTTTATAATGCCACGATTCAGGAAATGAGGGTCTTGAAAATTAAAACGTTTAAATAATATGGCCTGCCACAGTGTGGCATCTTCACCAAATTCTGAAGAAATCGGTTAATTATTCCCGAGATATTACAAAAAAAATTAAATTAATGCTATGCTTTCTTTTAAAATAGCGGAGAAAAGAGACTGTGTATGGACAAATTTTATGTATGTAACCGTTACTGCTAGCATACAAAGCTAGGTTGAATTTTTTTTCGTAATTTCGTAGATACAACATGCGAAATGAAAATGTTTATATGGCAGCGATTTTTAATTTAAGACTTTGACCAACTCAAAACCTACAATATTACATAGCGTGCCATAGTGCTGTGTGATTTCCCAAATTTGGTAGAAATCTGTTGGCTTTCTCCGGAGATATAACACGAAAATTGTAATTCGTCATGTGATGCTATCTCACAAAATGGTGGACAAAAGAGACTTTCTCTGGACATATTTCCTAGCTGTAATTTAGACTTAAAACTTACAAAGTGATGTTGGAATAAATTATATGATTTTGACGAAATTGTAAACAAAACTAAAAATAGCAATATGGTCGCCATTTTGAAAATAAGTGTTTGACCTATTTAAAACACACTAGTTTACATCACATGCCACAGTACAAATTTTCTTCGATATTTTGTAGGAATCGCTAGATTGTTTCCCGACATATGACATTAAAACTTTACTTATTCTTGGGGCGCTATCTTATAAAATGACATACAAAAGGGGCTTCGTGTAGGCACATTTAATTGTTGTTATATATATACTCCCAGCATACAAAGTTAAGTTGGAAATAATTACATGCTTAGACGATAGGAACTGCTATGCTAACATAGCTATACAGCCGCCGTTTTGAAAATAAGTGTCTGAACTACATAAAAAATACTTAAATAGATTACCTGCTTTAGTACTACTTGTTGCCTAAATTTGGTAGATATCAGTGAACTGTTTTCCAAGATATGATATAGAAATTTCATTACTTCACTATGTTACAAAATGGAGGACAAATATATTATGTGTTGGCGTATATGAAGCTAGTAATATATACTGTCAGCATATTAAGTTTGGTCCAAATTGGTAAAACAGTATGGTAGCTATGTCAAATGAAGTTAATAAATTTGTATGGCCACCATTTTAAAAATAAGTACTTAATCAGTTTGAGACGCATATGTTTACATGGGCTACCACAGTATTACTTGCGTGCCAAATTTGGCGAGTAGAGGTTGAGCTGTTTTCGTGATATATCCAACGTAACGATCTTATTTATTATGTGGGACTATCTTCCAAAATGGCAAACCAACAACAATAATAACTTTTAAATTTAATACTTACACTATCCATTCTCGACATAAAAAATCTGGATTTAATCGGTTGTAAAGTTCCCGATATATGAAGACCACCCTAAATACTTAAATTTCCGCCATTTTGAAAGTAAATGCCCGAATTCGTTTAAATATATAAACATCTGATATCCTTACTAATTACTATGTGTGTAGCGAGTTTTGTGAATATCTCTTCACACTTTCAAAAGTTGCAAATGGGGGACACACACACGCACAGATGAACACTCATTCACGCACACATACAAGAAAGTGGCCTCATAAACAGTTATTTTCTTCGGAAAGTAGGCTAAAAAAAAGAATAATAATAAGACTTCTTGATGGTTACGATAGGTTGCCTTGTGATTGTGGCTCACATTAAGGAGAGGAAATCTATCTGTAAAATTAAAATTCCCGAATGAAACGTATATTTTAACAATTAGTTTGTGCCTGTCTCTCAGATCTTGTTGTAGGTCAACCCTTTTATTATAAGTCAATCCTTATAGTAAGAACTGATGTATTCCGAAAATTTCAAGTTGTTAATATTATGTTCTAACTTGTTTTGCATGGGGTATAGTTTTACGGACAACTCAGAAGCGAGTTCGTAAAAAGCAATTACAAACTCTCAGTTATATATATATATAAATAAATAAATATATATATANTTCGAAGCTATGAACAGAAAATTTCTCATGCGCTTTAGTGTGTGCAATGAGGTGTAGAAATTTCTGCAAATTAAGTTAATATTTTTTAATCACGAAAGATAGTGGTTGATCTGGTCGTCTTAATTTGAATGTCTTGAGTCATTACTATTTGTTCGCTCCTACCAACACTGAGAGAAACGTTTGTTCCAGTCAACAAAGTGTTTTTGTTTTTGCCAAAATATATTTGGTTGCCTCAACAAAATATTTTATTGACTATACAAAATTGAAAAGAATTAAAATTAATTTTGTGCATATAACAAAAGACCCACTTGAATAAACAGAACCTCTGTGTATGGCCAAAGCAATTAGACTGTTGACATAATATTTAGTTAAATAAACACTATATACTTGTTTCGCTGTGCATTCGCTTGCCATGTTTTTCCGTGTTTTCGGTTTAATTTGTATGATCGTTTTTGAGAATTAGTTCAAGAATTTGGTTAAGCGTGGTTAGATGCTAATCTGTCTGAAGACGTTAAAACTACTACGAATTTTCGCATGAGACTTCTAATAAGGTAACATCCATTGCTTGGGGAGCCATCCAAAGAAATAAGTCTAATGTTTCTGCAACAAAAAACTACTATTGAGGCATTTCTTTAATCGTTTCTGTTGTAGTAAAATTAATTATATTGTGACATAGTTACCTAATCCTAACCATTTACATAGTCTTATATTACTATAATGCAAAAATACTGTTGACGTGTTAATGTTAGCAATGCCTCTAAGTAATGTTTCTGCAATAAAAAGTTGTATTACACTGAAATAAACGGGAAGATCAAAATGTTTTGTGCTACTGCGACATTAAAGTTGATATTGGTGTTGTGCAATGGCGGATAGTAGTGAACAGCGATGACCTCGTATGACAAATAAATGTAGCTTAGATCAGCTCTCAAGCCTTGCAAAGCAGTTTACGTGTGCCAACTATGCATATATTTATAGAGCATTAAGTATTTCCATATTACGAAAAAAGAACTGCAGTTTGTATTTATGTAGTACTCAATGCACACAGTATGAACCTTAATTATACATATTAAGGTAAAGACATGGACGGCATATTTGGCCGACTTTGGAGTTGGGCGCCATCTAGCATGTGTTAGTGTAATCAAATCCCTGAATCACTGCTAATAGTTCACCACTATGCCAAAGCACTGCGTTAGGGTCATGCACATGCAACGATATAAGCTTTCCAGGAAACTCGACTATCGATAGAATAAGGCAATAGAAATGTTAGAGACATAAAGCTTACCTGGAAATCGTTTATTTTGCGGCGTTGCGATATTTTAATTTCCTGCTCTTTCTGAAGAACTGAGTGCAAAACAAGTATTATTATTGAACAAATTTTTTCGTGTCGTGGGTCCTAGATATAATTTAAAAAAATTATTGTGTATTGAATCAATGGGGAAGTGGCGAAGAGGTGTTAGTCCGGGATTACAATAACTTCAAGTTACATGTAACGCGCATCACTGTAATAATTTAATAAATTCCTTAAAGTAAACGAGCATATTACATCACTGACCACTACCGCCGTACTGGATTTAGGTGACCTTGGCCTTTGAACTTAACATGGTGACCTGTGACTGTGAACCCAAAAGTATGTCAAAAATCCGATAAGTTTCCTAAGAATAAATAAAAAAAATAATAAAAAAAGTTAGCAGAAATTATTTTAAAAAAATATTATTTAAAACTTACATTTACAGAGGTCCCTCACAACACCATGTCCAGCAGACGACTGACCCTCCTCCAATCATCACATTGGCATAACCTTTTCTATCACCTAAGTGGTACGAATTTCTCGATTTAACCACCAGGCTAGCTGACGGAAAAAAAAACATTCTCTCGTGTTCTCTCATGCCATATTCTCCATCGTTGATTTCGTTTTCTTCTCTGTTACCTTCCATTAATTCTCTCTGATTCCTTCTTAATTTTGTCACCATGATTAAGTCACCTGTGCTCCACCCACCATCTTACACTGTGTTCATGCTCTGCCATTTTACCTCTATTTTAGCAGCCTGCTGATTAGTCGGTCCCCTCGAACCACTTTCTTGGGTTACATTACTTCCGCAATCTTTAATTATGTCATATGGTCTTGACCTTTAACCATCGAAATCCATTTAATTTCCCATTTGTATTTACTAGAAAAATAAATAAGATGTATTAGAGCAACACCAGTTATATAGACATTTATGAAGGACCTCTCTTCGCCATATTCCGCACTGAAGCCGGTCTGGCAGGCCCAACTCAACCTTCACATTCGCCCCTCTATATCTTAGGGTCAAAATTTCACCACTTCAACAGCATGTTTTCAAGTCTGTTGCATTCAACCTGCTTAAAATGTATTATAGTGGCAATCCATTCTTAAATTCTGTATAGTTAACTTCAATATTATACCTTTATTACCATATTGTCGATTGAGACACCCAGTGATTGGCCTAAACCAGGAATATTTAAGTACTAACTTTCAACTAATTATATTTTGACATATAATTTCATTTTTTATCCCGCTCAACTAGAGTACCATTATGTAGCAACATATATAAAAACCAAGGCTATCATATTCTCTATACAAAGGAAGTAGGCATTCTAGGGCAAGGTACAACACCAGCGAGAAATAAAACATTTTTTCATTGAAATTATATATGCATATACATAGTTTAGACAACAATCATAAAAAAAAATAGAATCTCTATATATTCCATGCAATCATGTAATGTATTTACAGCATCTTGCTCTCTTTCTTGTAGTGAATATAATATGCTTATCCTTAGCTCAAGTCATTCTATGCTAGCAAGCGTCCAACCAGAACGCTAGGCCATATATTCTTCTTCACGACAAAGTTTTTCTTTAAAGGACTCTAAAGCCCCTGGAATGCTATTAACGTTGTAAATCGCGGTCTTAAACGCTCGTAAACTAATGCCTTCATTTAAAGGTTGCGGCTTTTCGTAGGTACACTCCAGCCAAAAATTATACTTTATGACATCTTCTTCGACTTATTCTTTTAACTGATTGATTATCCTGACGCTACACCACTCGTTAGGGAGCCAATTTAACTTGACGCAGGCTTATCTAGGCCCCACGTCAATTGACATATTAAAGGTTCGTAGCGTATTTTGTTAATGTTTAGTGGCACAGACTATAAGATGCCTAGAAGGTTAAGAGTATTGCAATGAGGTAGTCTTTTGACGTTTCACTTAACTGGATAATTATATTGTCTCGAGTTTGAACAATAAACAACATACAGTAACACTTCCGAGGTGTGGTATTCTAATTTGGCTATTCGTATTAACTGGGCGACTTCGTGGTGGATTGGGGCTTCTCTGGGCGGCGACTTTTATACTTAACTCTGTGGTGGGTGTTGGCAGGCTGTCATCTGGGTATGAGCTCCGGCGAAGTGGTAGTCCTTGGAAAAAGGCCTGAACTTGGTGTCGTCTCCCTGGACTTTGTTTCTGACTCGAGCTCACATCTTCTCGCGATTCCTTGACGCAACTCTTCCCTCAGTGCGGTGCTAATGAACTGTCTCTCCTCTTCTCTCGTAAAGGGGCTTATATGGTCGTCAGCCTCCCCCTTAAGTGTCGGCACGTGTCTCTATTATTGGGAGAGGGGGTGAGGTGGTAGAAAGCAGAACAATGCCTTTCAAAACACGTGCCCTGGTTCTTGAAGATTGGTAGGGGGGGGAGATGGCACCTTGCCCCTAGCTACTCTGTCAGTTATTCCTTCGCGGTGCGTGTTTTCTGAATTCCGGTGAAATCCTCATGATTATTTTGTGATATCTCGGCTCTCAACTGATCTCACAGGCTTGGTAAAGGTGCTCTTGCTTGGCTCTGCGATTTTTCCCGCTTTCTTACGTATGTATGTAGCAATATCCGGGTGCTCCGGCGATATGCCAGCTCTTACTCGGCACAACCTTGACACGTGTAACTGCGATCCGTTCTGGCTGTTCACCTGCCTCGGGACACGTGTCAACTGGTAGGCGCTCGCGAAGGGGGTCAGCGAGGCTTCTACTCAACAGGTGTTACCTGACAATCCTTTGCTTAATGTGGTCAAGGTATGTACATATGTTTTTGTACCTTCTAAGTTATTACGAACCACATAATCTTTTAAAGTTCCCTTGAATTCTTATTTGTTTAAGGTATACTCCATTCGATGTGGTTTCGCCAGCAGCTAGTACAGGGAGATTCTTAGCTGCTGGATCTCTACCTTTACCATTCTTACTATGTCGCTTCAGCTTATCACCTCGTTTGAACAGGCATTTGCACTTGGCACATCGTTGCATAGCACAGGAAGGTCTCTTTACCCTAGTAGTTATTTCATGCTTCCTCGCACCATGGCTGAGGGCAAATATCTTGTCACAGTAACATCAACGAAGACTTAACAAAGTCATCGATTGCAGCACTGCGGTAGATGACCCATCCAATGAAGTCGCTGGCACTGTCGATGACATGCCTGAATAAATCGATGTCTGCACTGCTGTCGTCACCATGCCGGAAGAAGACGGTGGTGCTGTCAATGCCATGCCTGATGATGTCGATGGTGCTGTTGGAACTGTGGCTGAAGAAGTCGAAGGTGCGGTCGGTGTCATGACTGAAGAAGTCGATGGTTACACTGCTGCAGGTGACCCATATACGAAGAAGTCGATGGAGACACTGCTGCGAGTGACCCATTCGAAGAACTCGCTGGCACTGTCAGCATCATGCTCGAAGAATTCGATTGCAGTATTGCTGTAGGTTTGGTTGCTAGACCTGCCACCATTGTCACCAAAATATTTTATAGGTGCTTTCACAAGATGAGCCGATGTATCTTTCACATCAGCATCTGTCAAACTAAGCCTCTTAGCTGATCCCCAACTGCTTATAAATACCTGTACGCAAGCACTATGATGTCATGTTGACAATGAACCAATCATATTACACCAATAAGACATTGTTGGGCAAAAGACAAGCCAATCACCGAGTTGCCACGCGATTTGCAGCTGGCCAATCACATGCAGGCACTGAGACATCGCATGCAGGAGTCAGTCTCTTATTTAAGCGGAAGGAGTCAGTCGGCAGCAGTCAATCTTCACGATTCTGCACCATATGCACCAGCACCATACACACCAGCATCACATGCACCAGCACCACATGCACCACAATCAGCACCACACACACCACAATCAGAACCACAGACACTACAATCAGCACCACATGCATTACAGTCAGCACCACACACCACAATAAGATCTACATGCACCACAATCAGCACCACATGCATCACATGTGCCAAATGCACCACAATCGACAACACATACACCACAATCATCACCGCACTTAGCAATGTAATTAACACCACACTTAGCACTGCAATTAGTACTTCAATCAGCACATACTTACCATGGCAATCACCACTGCAATCAGCACCACATTTATCACCACAATCAGCACCGCACTGAGCTCCGCACTTAGCATTGCACACACCACAAATTACCCCTAACGACCCATAATGACCTATTAATTACCCATCAATGACCATTAATGACCCCTAACGATGCCTTCCGACCTTTACGACCACCTACGAGCACTTACGGCCCATAATAACCCTAATGACCCATAATGGCCTATTTGTCGATGACCTTGACCTTAACCATTGACTTTAACCCCAGTGACCTTTGAACTTAAACCCAAAACTTCCTAAAATTCCAAAATATAAAAAAACAGCTAAATATTTATCAATTTTTTTAATTTTTCGTATTTACTGGGAAAGTTTGGGTTCAATGTCAAAGGTCACTGGGCTTAAGGTCAAAGGTAGAGGTTAAGGTCATCGACAAATGGGTCATAATTGGTCGTTATGGGTCATTATGGGTCGTTAGGGGTAATTTGTGATGTGTGCAGTGATAAGTGCGGCGCTGATTGCAGTACTGATTGTGGTGCTGATTGAGGTGCTAAGTGCAGTACTGATTGCAGTGTTGTTTAGGGTGCAAAGTGCGATGCTGATTGCAGTGCTAAGTGCAGGGCTGATTGTGGTGCTTATTGTGGTACTGATTGCAGTGCTGATTGCAGTACTGATTGCGGTACTAAGTGCAGTGCTGATTGTAGTGCATGTGGTGCTGATTGTAGTGCTTATTGTGATGTGTATGGTGCTGATTGTGATGTGTATGGTGCTGATTGTGGTGAATGTGGTGCTGATTATACAATATATATATATGAACAACAAATAATTCTATTTGATAATAAAATTGAGTAGGTATCTCAGTTTATTATACCCAAAATTATTTGTATTCATTTCTCCACTAATAACAAAATATTACTATTTGCAGTAAAAACATTCTTTGTACTTTTACAATACATTTTTAGAAACTATTTGCAAAAAAACATTACAGGAAACACTAAAATATCATTGTAAACTCTGCAAGAAATTTCTTGAAAAGTGTACGAAATATATGCAATATTTGTACAAAAATGTACTGTATCCTATATACCGATATCATGTCGAATTACAAAAATATATGTGGTAATTATCACATTATTGTCCTACAAAATTACAAGCTACTATTCAGACTTATATGAAATAATTTGTCTACTTGATGATACACATGAGTTTTTATGGTATAACGAAAAAAAGAGTCTCTGGACTGCACGGAACACACCTCATGGAGCCCTGTTATGCATGTCCCAACCTAACTACGATTTTATAAATTCCGACTGGGGTGACAAGAATTGGATCCGTATACTCTACATACGAAGCAAATACACTTACTACTACGCCACAAAACTATGCATCCACAAATTTTGTTTTAATTTAATACGTTATTAGTCCTTTCAATAATTTCATCTCGTGTTAAAATGCGATATTCTACATTCAAAAGAGAACGGCAAGTTTTTACTGAGCTCGCGGCATAATTGTAATTAGATTTTCACGTAAGTACAAGGAGTATGTTAATTCCAAGCAATAAAAGAGGCATCTTTGAGCATACATTTAGATTGCTCACCTCCCAACAAGGCGAACTTGGTTCAATCCTGTCCAGGTCACTACCGTATTTCCGCAAGAGGAAATCATGCCGGACGATGCCGCTGGTCGACAGATTTATTTGAGGATCTCCCATTTCCCCCGCCCTTTGATTCTGACGCTGCTCCATTCTCATCTCATTTCACCCTCATCGGCTCTCAAGACCTCGTTTTTAAGAGCCGCCTAAATATCTCAACTCAACATTGTACATACATGATAAATTTAATGCTGCCGACAGCTATTGAATCTTTCGAATAGTTTATATATTCTTTATCCCTGCATTCCGTTTCTTATTCTTGTCACTTATAATCCAATAAAAAATGCAGCCCTCACCATAAGTGGATTCTTGGAAGTGATGACTCATTGGTCTTCAGCGTGCATCTTAAATTTAAATTCTGAGATGATATCAGCAGTTTACTGAATATCAGTATTTCTGCAAAAAAAATTTGTATGGCAGTACAGCTGTTGCTCTTGTGAATGTACAAATTCAACATATTTACAAGATTTTTCTGTAAATTTACACAAATTTGTGTTCATACAAAAATATGTTAGGTACTCTTACAAAAAAATGTTATTGAGATGTGTATTTGTGTTTCAGAAGTGGAAGTCAAATATAGTAATGAGACATACAAATGAAGAGATAGAAAAAAAATCTCCCGTAAACATGGGTCCGAAGATTAACTGTTTATGAGATAATAGCATTTGTGTGCTGGTTGGGCCGCCAGTGTACTCCGAGAGCCTGGATAATGTAATGCGGGAATATTTTGTTTACAGTGGCAACGGACATGCCCCGTACTATACCGCCCTCTTCCCCATCAGCTATCTGATCCCTTTCGCATTGCGTGAGCCTTAGTACTACCTAACAGAAACAGCGTGTCGTAAACGTTGTGGCTATGTACAATGTGCATGAAAGGTCTGAGCCACCGTAGGTACAGAAGCGTGATTTACTTGTGCGAAGGGTTTGTAAACATGAACACACGATTACAGCAATGTAGAGTACGCAGGTATTCACTTCAAGTACGGCAAAGCCAACAGCAATACACAGGAGGGTTCGCGGCTGTATACAGAAGTGTTTCCTCGCAGGAGGCATCCCTACAGGCGAAGATTCATCAGTATCCATCAACTCCTTAGAGAAAATGGGTCCTTCGCACACCACCAACGACTAGGTATACCGAGCTCCATAGCTCCTGATGTAGAAAAATTTGCGTTAGGATATGTATATGTAAACCCAGGGACTTCGACTGGGAGGTAGGCTCTCCAAGAGGGAATAAGTGCAAGCAGTGTATGGCGAATCTTACATCACCAGTTACTGTACCCATACTATATCAAATGTGTTCAAGGTCTCAAGAACACAGACTTCCTTTCCAGAGTGGCTTTCTGCCAGCAGATACAACACCAGCAAGCCCTATAACCCCAGTTTTTAAACAATGTGTTGTTTACAGATGAAGCTGTGTTTCCCCATGACGGCATTTTTAATTTCCACAACTGTCACGTGTGGGACGCAGTCATTCCTAATGCAGTGAAACAGGCACGATATCAACAAATTTTCTCATTCAATGTTGCAGTATGAATATTTGGCGACTGTCTAACTGGACCTAATTTCCAACCACAGGGGCTAAACGGCGAATGGTACCTGCAATTTCTGCAGAATGATCTTCCAACATTAATCTACGATGTGCCATGATGATCGGTGGATAGATAGAGGAGGACCTGTACTTTGGCCTCCTAGATCACTAGATTAAAATCCGTTGTATTTTTGTACATCTGAAGAATTGCAGCATCAGATAGTACAGGCTTTTCAGCTAATGAATATTGGCCCCAGATTGCTCGAGCGCATTTGCGGGTTTATGGGGAGACGACAAGACAGATGCATTCAAGTGCATTGTCAGCATTTTGTACACCTACTGCAAACGTCTTCAGTTAACATGTTCATACTGTACTGTACCTTGTGTTTCCACAGACTACACTGTTGTTCAACCCAAAGTGTTGCCTTTCTGTATATTCAGTCACATTTATGTGGTGCTGACGCCACAATTATGACTTGTACTGTCTTGTGATTCGATTAATATATTACATCAAAGTGTCACTGTTTTTGTTTGCAGACCTACTTAGTATTCAGCAGGCCCCAACCAGCACAAAACTGATGTTATCTCGTAAACGTTTAATTTCCGGACCCATGTTTAGACCGTTTTAACCTCTCTTCATTTGTACGTCTTATTCCTAGATTTTTGACCATCACTTCTGAAACTTCCTGTATATATATATATATATATATATAATAAGAAATACACATAATAAGAAATTCATTCTCGCGACTTTTTATGTCTATATGTTCTATTATTTTAATGCTTATTTTTTGTGCAATTATGATAGACGAGTATAAATAATTTAAGCTAAAATAATTTATTTGTTTTTACTTAAATCCTTCATCTAAAATATAAGCCTCGAATGTGTTGCTCATCCTCTTTTAACGACGAATTTTAAAATACTTCGAACATCTACTAGATTTAAGTCTATAAACTATTTTTTATTAGTCATAATCAAATTTGACCATCTGTTGATGTTAGCGACAGCAATAATATTTTTGCGGAAAAGTATTGCTAAGAATTTCTCCAGAGGTGTTCGTAAACTCTCCGTAAAATTAGAGACACATTAATTTTAAAAAACGGACATTCCGTAAATTTCATGGAAACTCCCTATAATTTCCTAGTAAGTTTCCTGTACTTCCCGTTTAAAATAAAAACAGATAATGAAAAAGTATTTAACTTGGGTGTTCTACTGTGTATAAAAAAAAATTTGAAAAAGTTTAATTTTTCAGAACTTGATTTGAACCCGAGTAAAAATGTTACAAGTCCACAACTTTAACCACGCACCTACCTAGGCCTTTCACACGCCTCGCATAGTACATCTTTTGTATTTCAACTACAGTCACATATGCCACTTTTTCAGCTTCTATTAAAGTTAGTGTATTTTAAGTGTTGCTAAATGTTACAGACACCTGATGGTACTTTTTTATATTAGATATAATACACGTAGCTCTTGGTGGCGTGGATAACCTTAATTGCCGCAGTAGCGATAATTTTCATGTTACACTGGCGAAGTAATCTTCGTGTAGACTCGGCATTGTTCGTATCCAAAACCCGAAACTTAAGCACGGGCAGCTGTTTACAATATCTTTGTAACAACACAAACTTATTTCGTTATTCATACAAATGCTATTCTTTCAAATAAACAAACACTCTTTATTTACAAAATATAACGTAAATAAACAAAAAAATTTAATTATACAAGAATTTGACATTTCCAGTCACCAAAATTTTTTTTACAAGATTGTTTAAAAGAAACTAATAACACACTAGTAATCTGTATACAGGTACTTTATTTTTACAGACATTGAGGAAAATGCATTATACCAAACTAATGTTATACAATCGACTTTTCATTCATCAAAACAAATACAAATTTAGTGCAGAGAATCAGGCTTGGTGATTAAATTATATTTTGTATAACAGTTCCTGATGCGAATATTCAATGCACACTTATTCACATGTGCAATGCCGCATTTATCACATGGATAAAGCTTGTTCGATGTGCTGTCTAAACCGTAAGTAGTTTCATGTCGTCTAGTATTATCCCTTCGTGTAAACACCTTGGCAGAATACTTGCACTCAGTACCTGATGAACGACATGGACCACCGTCATTCGCCGATATTCACGATGCTGTCGACAATACCGTCATAATGTCCTTAATCACAGATTGCTCATTTAAAATGTAATACGATCACAGTTGATACGTCTAGATGAGACGATTTGCTTTCACGCCCCTTTTACCATGGTGCATGGTATCAACACTTTATGCCTGACAGCTCTAAGGAGTTATGTTACCTCTTTCAAGTGTATGAAATATGTCGGCTGACTATGCAGTTGCAAACAACATGGTTGTTGGGCTGTGTTATGCTGCATAATATTGTAGATCGCTGTCTAGCCTACGATGTCTTCCTTCAGACTGCACGTCTTCTTATAGCTGTCCATCATTCAGTGTTCGAGGTACCCTTTTTAGTCTTTTGGCTGCAGTACCCTCCCGAAATGCCTTACACCCGATTATAGAATATGGCGTGTCTGTATCAGTAGTGCTTCCTTGAAAACACTCTGTACATGAGATACAGTCAAAAATCGCTTCAGCCTGTTGCAAGTAAGCATGTAGTTGTTTGTAAACAATTTGTATTTCGTACTGTGCGTACACGTGAAGGAATTCTTTGGGAAGGTATGCGAGCTCAATTTCTTTAACGATTGCTACATATGTGCCTCCCAAATGTTACAATAGATGATAACCTTTTCTGACCACTAGAAGAGCATGCCATCATTTTCACTGTGTAACATCTGCGAGAGAAATAAATTTTATATGCTTTTCACTGGTACAAGCTACTTTTATCATGGCCTTAAATTGATGGGGAAACAAAAGCAGCATAAGAAATTTGCTGCATTGATTACATGATAATACAATCGGCCCATCACATTCAATGTACGACTAAAACAAGCAAAAGAAAATACCCTGTGTAGAGTCTTTCCTGTAAGCAGCCAACTCTGTATTATATAAAGGTGTGTGAGTAGCTGGTTTGATTGACGATGTGATCCTTTTTGTAAATTGGGTGATATATTTGTTTTCTTAGGTGGCTTTCATATATAATATATATATTCCTTTTGCCATTATAAGTGATAATATGGTAATGATGGTCTGGACTGTATACTTGAAATATTATAGAGATTATGACTGACGCACTAGCTTTCCTTGGATTATATGGCTGGTCGGTATACTGGTTGGTATGGTGTTCAGTATGTTTGACTAGTGATGCTTGGTAACATCGTTATAACATATGTTATGAGTGTGCAGGTATACTTGTGTCATGGTTTTTGTTTTACTTGGTATGTCTGAGGTATGCTAGAGCTATAATGGATGGTTAGCATAAGTTCAGCAGCATTGCTTGCAATCTGAAATTGTTTTATTCCTATGGTTGCCGCACGAAAGTTAATGTTGTGTAGGAGGTCATAGAACAAATGGGTAACATAAGTTTGATCGGATTTGGGGCGAAACAGTGTATCTTATAATGTTTTTGACGCTATACAAATAATTCGCAAATTATGATAGCTATGTTTATATATGAGCTTAGGACATAACATGTCATCCCGATTAGGGTGGGGGTTATCTCCTTTCAGCATTTAAGGGTACTTTATAATATATCTTTAAAAATGGCGGGAGCTGTAATAATAAAATGGGTTAGCATCTAACATGAAAAAGTGCTTTGTTTAGTATTGGGTGTATCAACTGTAGACTAAATTTGGTGGTTCTATCGATGAGTGTTTCTAAATTACCACCAACTATGTTCATAAAAGTGCTAGGGGACTGATAAATTATGCCAGCCTGTTTGGGGTTCTGAGCGTTACCTACACTCTCAATTTAGTGGTTGCAGAAGGCAGCCAAATATGATCTTAAGAGGGTTTGAGTCATAATACGTTGTCAGCCTGTTGGGGATCAATAATCGCACCTACGGTTTGAATTTTGCATCTATAACTTTAACAGATCTAAAATTGTGTGTAATTATCCTTATAAAAGTTATTAAGCTTTCATTTTCGAGGTCGCGAGTATTTCATGTGACATAAATTTGGTGGCAAAAACTCTAAGGGATCGTCAATTGTGAGTAAATGTGCTTACAAGAGGGCTTAAAGCATTATATAATATATGGGCATTCTTAGATTTATACATTTATACCGGCTCGGTTCAATTGAGTTTTACAGTAATAGAGTAATAAATAAATTGTGAAAACGGGATTATAAAATTATACTATTTTGGCCTAGGTTTTTAACTGATTACAGCAACCCAAAATTAATGAAATATTTTTTACCCGATAGCCAAGAAGTATGGTATTGTTTTTGGAGCGTATCTGTGCAGTTATCGCGTAGTAACCGCTTTCCAGCGTCGAGGTGAGTTTCATCAAGTTGTAGCTTTAGAAATAAGTGTATCTAGGTACCACTTTTTGCGCTTGGCTGAGGGATCTTAATCCATGACCAAAGTAAGCAACGTTCCCAGTGTCACGCATTTGGATGGGTGACCGTTCAGTGGCATAAAATCTCAGCGCTTCCGGGTTTCGGAGGGCCCATTAAATATTCGGTCCCGGTTGTTATCGATTGGTAGCAGTTGTTAAGCCATTTCAGTGGTCCTTGGGCGGCCTGATAAACTCTGACACCACAGGAAATATATATTTCGGTCACGTTCCCAGCCATTGCAGAAGTTGGTTTTGTTGTTATTCCACAGGAACCATACAATTTTCCAGGATAAAAGTATCCTATGTCCTATTTCAGGGCCTAAAGTGCCCACACACAAAATTTCATTAAAATCCGTTCAGCCGTTATGGAGCTGAGTGGTAACAAACATACACACAGACTTTCGCATTTATAATATTAGTAGGAAGGATGTCTATATGCTGTGTTTTGAGGGTACAAACCTAACGGTTCATTATAACAGACAACTATGACTATAAAATGCCACAGAGCAAATCGTTTCAAACCTATATACTAGGGGTAAATGCTGTCTATACACAAATGGTTCGAAAATTGCAAATGCGTGATTTTAAAATTACGTTAGACTTAATAAGTTTTATGTACATTCCCAGGGCCAGAAATGATGCTTACATGTTGAGAGTTTTACTCAAATGTTTCGAACATTAATTTATGGTTATACCTACATTACCATGGTTGTTAATGATGCCTGCATATTTAATTTCAAGAGCCTAGCTTAAGTGGATTGCAAATTGTGGTTTTATATGTTTACAACACTTTTCGTGCCATACCTGCATTCTTGAAGTGATAAATGAAGCATATTTACTAATTTCAAGGGACTAGTCCAAAATGTTCACAAATGTTTTCCAGCTAAGTCTATAAAATGACTTGGGGTTTAAGATGTCATACATTCTCGGAGTGCTTAAGTGCTGCATTAAAAGGGTCTAACTCAAACTGTTCGGAAATAGTGGCCAACTATGCTTATAAAAAGACTATGTGTGTAACATGCACGTACATTATATTGGTCACGGGTGTTATTTGTGATACAAATTTTGTGGCTATAACTTTAGTAGGATATAAAAGAGATGAAGTTTTGGAGAAGGGGGTGGGCGAAGGTCGAACAGGCGCGACGGGCGTTGAAGAAAGCTGCTGAGGTGGTAGAAATTGGAGCCTCTGATTTGGATGCGATGCAGCAAATGTACGAGCCACAGAGCAGGTAAATCTACAGAAGCGAAGTGGTTTGGTTTTTCCTTTGATGTAAGCGAACTCGGTCGCACACTGGGTGCGAGGGTTGTCGAACAGATATTGTGTCTGATTGTCTGAGCTGCTTTATTACAAGTATGGTACGAGGCACACCAACTCCATTGGTCACACAAGGCTAAACAGTTTTATTATGAAAAGTAATATTTTTATAATACTTATCGAATTGATACATTTTTAAAAGCACAGTATTAACACGTGAATGTTTGATTGGGATTTGCTATAGTGTGCAATAAATTACACCAGTAATAAAAAAATTTGTAAACGCTCTTCAGACTACTGGGGTCATGGTTAAAGTTTGTGTGAAGCCATTTTGAGCGCAGCGCCTCTCTGGCATGGCCTGACCCTCGCTAACTAGTCCCACAACAAAATATGGTCAGCTGGTGGCCCATGCGGATTTGATTTGTTATAGCCGAGTACTTGTTTCTGTTTATCCTCTTTACTATGCTTTCCTAAGCAGAATGGAAAACACCCCAACACCTTGAATGGATGCAGAACCGGCGTCCATAAAACACCAGTGCAAACATGAATCAAACTCTAATAGGCAAAGGAACACTTTTAAAAAACATGCCCATACGAATGTAGTAAGAAACAGAGAGTTATACGGCACCTGGATTCTGGATACGGAGCCGCGTTGCCCCTGTGGTCATCTTAATGATGTAATGCGGAAACCTGCTCTGTCATCCCTCGTCAGCAGCAACCATCTTGGATTTCCCTTATTTCCATCTGGAATTTCCCTTTTTTCCTTCCTGCCCTATCACTCCAACTGGACTGTACATGCTCTGGCATTCCGATTATTTTTCTCCCACACTGTCATTCCGAAGTTAATTTTTTTTCATGATCTGTCATTCAGTGCTACCTCACGTCAATTCTATCCGTTGAGGGGATGGGCGGATTTTCTTGTATTCCTCCTGGTCTCCTTTATTTTCTCTCTTGTTGTCCTTTTCTCTGCCTCCTGCTTTTCGCATCAACCATCTTGGATGGCATCTCCATCGTTAACATTGCCTGCTGTAGGTGGCCATCATGAATTCCTGCCACCAATCAGCTGCTGTAGGCTGCCATCAATTATTACCTAATCCACCACTAGAGTGTGCTAAGTTTTTTCTTTGTCCTCCATCTTTAATTCCCGCACATGCTGCCAGTCAGCTACCATGGTTGGCCATCTTTGATTCTTGTGCCTGCCACCAGAGTATTTGAAGTTCTACAGTTTGCAGCTAGGAGCACTGGTATCGACATGTGTATATTCACTCGTCGCCAGCAGGGATGTGCTGGCATTGGGGAGGTGAGTTCAATTAGTGGCTGCCAGGAGAGCTGGGAATTTTTTTTTTAGTTGGTAGGTTGGTAGTTGGTATGCAGGAGATGTGCGGTTTCGATCCTACCACCCTTTGGTCGCAGTCTAGCATCTTGACCACAAGACCACTGTGACTACTAGAAGAAGAGGATGTGTAACGTCGAATACATACATAGTTATTATCATCCCAACATGTGGGAAAATATAATGTGAACAGGCCTCGACATTTATATAAAATCACCATTGCATTGTTAGGAGAAGAAATAAAGTAAATACTCGCACCGGCCTACAAACTACCCAAACAATAAACTCATTGCATAAAAGACTGCAGGACAACGTGGATTATCCATCGCTTAGAAGTGCATATTTCGTAAATTTACGCGCCCATGACTTGTGACGGTCGCTTCGTTGGTAGTAAGTACGTTCTTCAGAAAATTGCTGTCATCCCTTAGAGTTACCAGAACAAACCTACAAACCTAAACACGCTTCTGGAAATCACCTCCATGTCATACCTAATGAAAAGCCACGTGATATGGATGGAATTTCCGTTGGCGCAGTATCCGTAACACACTTGTTTTACTTATTCCTACGAGTCTGGAAAGTTCTCGTGTACCCATTTTGGGGTGTGCATCGAAATGTGCCAACACATTATGTTAATGCGTCTCGCCCGTAGCAGTTTTTCATAGCAATCGTGTTGTGGAATTCCAATCACCTCGCGATAAGAGACGAGTGAAAATTTTTCGAATCGTTTGCCGTGAGATTGGCGTCCGATTAGGATACCTTTCACCATACATTTGGACGGCTTGCTTGCCATTTCTTCAACACTCACTACAAATAAGTAGAGCGCCCAGTTATTCCTCATTCGTGAACTTCATTGCGTGCGTACAGCCACACACTGCAATACAACTTACCATAACAGATTAGGGGTATGGTGCTACGCTGCTATTAGGAAGCTGTCCTGCCAGGATGAGTCACGACGCGTGTTGCTTGCTTATAGCTGTGTGTACAGCTCCACTGTCCCATGCTACCGGCCCACATAACTTATAAATATTTGCGCATTATTTTTTGGTGTTTCTGTGTTACTTTTCATTGCATATGCTTATCACTAAATTCCTATTTTCACTTACTTTCAGATGCTGTTGAAATAAATGTATGTTTCCAGGGAAAAAAGCATATGTGGGTTTATTATTTCGATCCATACACGTGTTACGATTAGTTACTTTGCGGAAAATTACATACCCTCTTACATAATTTAATTTTCCGAAAACCGCATTTCGTGATCTCCTGCCGTTCCGGAAATTTTGGTGGTGTCCCATGTTAGGCAGACCATCCTGTATATATATATATGTATATATATATGCGGACCACCCTGTATATTAATATATGCGGACCAACCTGTATATAAATAAATATATATAAGGACCAACCTGTATATATATAAATATATATAAATGTATATATATTTTTACAAATACTTGTGCAAATCTCGCATGACAAAACAATCGGAAAATATTGGATGTTTGCCTCGTTTTGCATATGCTTCCCAGCGGTTAACCACGCCTTCGGCAGTGACCAGATTAATTAAGGCTCTTTCATAGAATTTTTTTTTTCGTTTAAATATGCTTTATATAAACATTAACATTAAATCCATTATTTTGTATTTGGGGGCATACATATCTAAATCAATGTTCGTGAGTGAGCATATAGGAAAATTCTGTTTGATTTCACTATTTGTTTTTTTTTTTTTTTATTACACCCACCCCTACAGCAATTGATTCTCCTTTTCCCGATAGGAATGTTGAATGTATTTCAATTGGCAGTTTTTTAATCCATGTCTATTGCTTACACATTTATATTATGGTGGTGGGTTTCCTCTACCTGTTTCCGGCTTTCATATCTTTATGATGGGAATGTGCGATGTCGTACTCCTTGCATGCTTTATCCAGAGCATTGATATAGGTATCCTCACATCCCAGCATTTTATATAGCCGTATTCGTGGCCTACAGAACGTGTATCTCGGAAATTGTAACTCTAACAGACGCCTATTGTGCAGTGTATTGGTGATCCCGTGAGCCGGGTTTCGACTTCCTTACCTTACGGTGAATAGAATTTAACTAAGCAAGCAAACTATAAATATACTCCTAGAATATGATTTCGTTTCCATATCATGGAGGTAATCGTGCAAGAATGTTGTCCCGCCATGCACATTACAGAAAAATATGCCAAAATAAACACCAATCACACCATGGTACCCTGTTGCCTAAAGCCGTGCGAGATTTGATTCGTTGGCCATATGGGTATGGGAAAACTTCCTGGGTCTGGCACGTGCACTAGAGCACGTGATTGGCATGGGTTATTCCCCATGCACTGAAAACTTAGAATGTGGTGCCTCTGAACGAAGCATTGCCAAACTCTGTGTTCGCTTCTATAACGTCGCATGCGAGAGTCAAGAGTGATTACATAAGTACTTTAGCATGTGGCAGCATGCGAGCTAGGACTGTATTTACCTCAGTTTGACGTAATCTAGCATGCCCAAACAGCTGCTCCGTGACAACGTCAATTTCCTTCGCTGTTCCGCATGGAAGAAACGAATTTTAGACACGTTTACATTGGATTACAGAGATGTGTTCCTTGTGCTGGAAAGATAGGTTTGGTATATTGGGGATCGTAAAGCATTGTGTTCTACATAAAGGCAGGTACTGATAGTGGTTTGATCAGGTTATCCTATAAATGCAACCATGAGTCATGGATGCATTTCCAAAATTGGTGGTATCGATTGCCATTTTGGCATTAAATACGGTCATAATCGTTTCGCAGGTGTACACAGAATGGAATGGTCGATTATCCAATGAAAATTGAAAAGTATGAATCCATTGAAAATTGAAAAGTATGAAAAATCGAGTTGTGGAGAACCTATTTATATTCGCCAAACACGTACAAGGTATGTTTAAGACATGGATAATACACCTGATAAATTGTTGAATGTGCAGATATAGGAAGAATAAAAGGTCCTTAAATATGCTAACGTCTAAACTGGCTGCGAAAACCAACTTTTCAAACCATAGCAATAAAATATTAGATGCGTGTGTTGGCCACCTAGAATATAACGAAAAACCAAATTCGGAAAATCGCGAATAATTTCTTACGAAAAGGGGAGTACAATACATATGCATGCGCGAAAAGCAATTTCCATTCTGTGAACGATGGACAACTGAGCTGAATTGAAAAACAAGCTTCAGCGAGCAATCGAAGCAGTGAAAGAAAAATGCTTACGACAATTAACAAAATGACTCTCTCGAGAATCGAAGGGAGGAGGCTCTCAAACCTATTACCATCAGGCTAGGACGATGCTCGAGTGGAAATCAAATGCGAAGTCAATAAGGAAGTTCTGACCCCGGCTCAAATATGGAAATATGCCTCTGATAAATTTTCTGCACGAGCAAACACGAAAATGCATGCGCGAACAGACACCCGAGTTTGGTATTCTTCTAGGTCATTACAGCAACATCGTGACATATGGTTTGCAGAATCTCGATGGAAAATGGTACCTCGCAAATAGGGAAGTTCAGTTTTTCCTGGGGATATACTTAAGATTGGAACTCGGGGTGAGTATCGCGCAAGTCTATACGAACGTTTGTTTCGAAGGCGACCTGGACGGTTACACCGAATTGGATTTGTGCAAATATTGTCATTTTCTAAATTACAAGCATGCAGAGTACGTCAAGGATAACCCTGAATCACATCGACTTAAAGACACCCTGCACAAAAAATTACCTATTAAACCCGGAGTGTTTCCTACAGTACGCAAAACTGTCGGTTCTGGTTTGTCTCAGAAACTGGAGAGGGAGAGAAAACATAGCCTGTCAACATTAGGATGATCCGAATGACCTAGTGGTTAATTTGAGACATTCTATCACCTCGCAAGCAGCTGCATATGAACGAAACAATATATATCTTCGAGAAACTGTCAGAGGCAGGCTACATTTTGAAATGAGCAAGTGTGCTGTCACTGACGAACTGCACAAATACGCCAGGATAAATTACCCAAGGAATAAATGACATCTTTAAAGGGTGGATGATACTTTTAAATCCGAAAATATCGAAAGCAAGAATTTTCGTAGGAGAATAAAGTTCATCGCTACATTTTGACCAACTGTGACAGACCGCTCAAGTCGAAGAATGAAGGTGACATCACGAAAGCCAAAGTGGTAGATGTATTGCCTGAAGGACGCATGACGAAAATGATCCACGCGGACAATAGGAAAGCATATACAGTAAAACTTTTTACAACAGTTTTAAAGGGACTGAAAAATAATGTTTATTAGCCAGGAATACACACGTGCGTATAGACAAGGTGCAAAAATTATTTAACTTATTACGCAGGAAAACTTCTAAAGTGGGAACTTCTTAATAGGTCGGAGGCTCTCAAAAGCTGTTCACGATAAATTGAGCACATTTTAAATCAACCTTAGAAAAAAGTTGCTGCCCCTGCCTGCATTTATATATATATATATATATATATATATATATATATACATATATATATTAACGGGCGCACTGAGTGACATGTACTAAGTGCAGATGGTAACTCCGGATGGGAAGTAGTTCCAGATCTTGACGTTGAATAAAAAGTGTTGGGTAACCATTTATGATACCTGAAATAATTTTTTTTCACTTTCTGTTTTTTATACTGCATCGAAGTGTATAAAAGAGCAGATATTTTTTTAACATTTACTATTATAATAATTTCAAAGTTTCACTCGACCAACGCATGCATAAAGTGATAAGGCCTATAGCAATGGTGATTATATTTAAGGCGGAATAAAGCACAACATGAATGATAGTATACCTTAAGCAGGGTTTTCATAAGTGTTCATTTTAGCGTGAACATCCTATACAATTACCTTATAAAAAACACAGTATCCATCATTATTCAATGTTTTCAGATATCAAGGCCAGCATTTCACAGGATGATGAAAGATAACTTGTGGATAAATTTTATGGCAAACAGAAACGACAAATGTTTGGTATACTACAGAAACTCTTTAGTGAATATAACATTACAGTTCACTTCACACATGAGTCCAGAAGACATCAATGACGACTCTCTGCTATGAACTGTGTACTCCGAACCTGAGAAGACGGACCGGCACAACTGCAAAGCATGTGTCGGCGAACTGGTGCGAATCTCCAAAAGGCACGGTGTCCTCCACAAAGTCTTTCGTCAGAACTGATCTACCGAGTTGTACAAGATGGTGCATGTACGTCACTAGAACCCTAACATGTATTACCTGGAGAACCTATGTAGTGAACCCATCTTCGGTGGATTTTACACCGAAGAGATCAGGTCTACAAAGTTTCTGGACATGTATTTGGCGGAGAGTGTGTTGACATGACGTAATGTATGAGTGTATGTGCTAAGGCTGGGAAATTCCAAGCGTAACGACTCCTGGATCGAAAAGAGGTTCATTTTGACATAAAGCCTGCTAAGGTTTATTGTACTGTAAATGTTTGAATTTGACCTAATAAAGGGCATGTGTATGTGCGGAAAAGCTTGTTCTTATATGTCTGTCTTGTAGTACACAGCATGTCAAAAGGGCCGCTTGCCTTGCGGTGGTACCCGAGACGGAGCAAAGTCCAACCTTCCTCACGACTGCCAACTTGCGATCACTGAGACTCGTACCAAATTATTATTCCCGGATAACTTCACTGCTACTCGACGAGAGATGAATTCATTTGTGTAATACAGATTCTGTCTGCATGCGTGTTCTTTACGATATTCATCCTCCTCCAAACTTTATAAATTATCTGATTGTTTTATTTTCCGTCAGTGGCAGCTAGTGTTTTCGTGATTCATTGGGTATTTGTATGGGCCCTTTTTTTTAACTTTCACTTAATCTCTCTCCATTTCAATATTTTTGGTGACTTTCTTTATGTAATAAAATATTGTCTTTACTCCACCTACATAAATAAATTGAACTGTTATGCTTTGACGACCCATAAAAATGTTTTTCTTTACCGGCATTTTTTTCTTTACAACAGTCTTTTGAAACTTGATACAATTTTCCTTAGAACAGTCTTTTGAAGCCTTATATATTATTTTTACACTTAAAAATTATTCGTAAACCTAAAATTTTTTTTAAGAAAATATTATAAAATTATTTATATTTCACATGTGAAAAAAGTGAAGGTGAAAGAACACTAGAAAAATATTTTTAAATACTCATTTCTTTACATGCAACAGTAAACACACAATTATTTTCAGGTTGCTGCCTTATCTTTTAGGAGGGCATGCTTTGACTTTAATTTTCATTCGAAAATAAACTTACAATGATAGCACAAGAACCTGGCACTTGAACTGCGATACAGAATGTTAGTAATTCACATTTTTCTGGGAAACTATTAAACTTGCATCCAATGTGCTGATCTACGAGAAGAACACACATTTCATACTACGGCTGTTGGTTTATTTTAAGACGTCAGAAACACCATTTTTGTGTGCTCCAAAATTGCTAATAACATGTGGATCGCTCGACTAATTTTAGTAATGGGTGTGCTGTCGAGTAGCTCACTGTAAATCCGAACTAAAAAACTTGATTAATGTTGTGTTAATCAGTGCGAGTAGAATGATAATGGCGACTTTTGCGCACGGGGATGGAGGATAGCTGCCGGATCCAGCCACCTGTTCTCATTCCGGTCAGCCGGCTGCCTTTTTCCCTTAAAATTTTCCGTTTTTCTTTGAAAAATGTTTGTCCTTCCATCAAAATCGACCAAATATCCCTCCAAATATATTACATTGTATTATTTTCCCCTCCCCTACCCTATCATCTATGTTAATTCTGCTGAATAGACTCTACCCATCATATAGTTTTTATTCGTTTGTCATTTGTTTACATTTCCATCACCTAGGTAGCGCTTGTGTATTAATTACCGATTTACCCGCCAGGCAGTACTAATCTTTTCTCGGCAGACCATCTTGGATTCCACTTTTGTTTAGTCACCCTTTCTTCATGCTCAGTCTTTCCATGCCAGCCGTCATGGATTTTATTTATGCTTTGTTATTTCGTGTGTAATATTATATTTCATCACTAACACCATAAGAACATTATCTTGTTTCCCAATTGCTTATGCTCATTTGTCTAAGCCACCATGAGAAAGCTATATTTGTTTATATTTTTAAAGTATAGATGGTACTGTTGTCCCCCTCCATATTGGATTCTGTTTTCAATGTCTAGTTGGCACTAATATCTGGATTTCACCGATTGCTATTGACCTTTAACGAATGGCGACGAGGTCCATACACACAAATTATGTAAGTTGACATATTTAATTTTTGTTTGGTTTTTAACATAAGTATTTTCGTATTTTTTAAATAAATGAATTGTTATATAAGCAAGTAGATTTTATCGTCAATGCATTAAATTGAAACTAATTATAGCTCTCATATTGCAAACATTCACATAAATTTGATCTAAAACCCACTATCGCAATCGGTTGTTTACACCACTGAATTAATAAGTCTATCATAGAAGCAAAGGGACTGTATAAGGAAATAAACACACATTAATATGTATGGATAAATTAAATTTATTTACTTATTATATACATTATACCTCGCTACTTATTTTGCACATTCGATCTTTACATTTCTCAGCTGTTTGCAGATAATGGATTGCATCCAATAGTCACACCTGACATAACCCTGCTCCTTCAATTCACGTGAGATTGAAACTATCTCAATAATGCGTGAGAGATCCCCGTGGTTTTGCAGGTAAATAAAATATCCCAGTTTATAAAAAAGTTAATTCGGGTATTCGGGAAAGATGTAACGAGCGATCTTGGTGCCTTCTTCACCTCACTTCTCGAAGGAAACTTTTTGGTGAAATGTGTGGGAACACAGAGATAATCATAATCCTTCTCATCAGATATTACATCAACACTGTCATCATAGTTATTAAAATAAATTGTGTTTTCATGATTGTTTTCATCTCCTGTTTCATCCTAAATATCAAATTTACTTTTCTTTGTAGGAGTCGCATGATTATTATCAGTATTCAGAGCCGACAAACGTTTATTTTGAAATTCGTCGACTTAATTCGAATGCCATGCAAGTGTACATTCCACACATAACGACTCTACCGGACCTCAATAGGTCTCTCATTCCATAATTACCATTAACTGTCTCGTCATGATCGTCTGTGGAAGAATTTCACATAGATGCAGCAGGGGGTATTGGCGAAATCTCTTTCTGGCTCCCAGTAGACGAAACTTTGTAGATCTTGATGTGCTCCCAAATTGTATCACCTCGCATAAACTGCATGTGGTCATTGTCGTGATGCTTCATTATGCAAGTTCCCTCGTAGTTTGCGAACATTTTATGTAGTGTATTAACATGAGGTAATGACGTCAACACAATGCTGTTTCTCAGTGGGTGAATAAACACTACATCTGTTGGCCTTCATGTGATTATTTAAATTATCACATCGAGTGGACTGTCAGGAACATTTACATTATCTAAGAAAAGCATGAGATGAGTTGTTCAAACAATCACTCTTCTCATGTCGCCACGCATTGCAACTTTTACCGAATGGCTTGGTACAGTAACAACATTGTTTTCCGTGTATGTTTAGACAGATGTTTAAGGTATGTATGTAAACGTTCATGACATACTCGATTTCACATCGTCAGTGGCTTGCATCATCTTCAAGCATACGTGAATTTATACACTTTATTCCTGCCGACAGACTCCTGCCTACTGACTCCTGCTGACTGACTCCCACCTAATAACTCCTGCAGACGACTGGCTCCTGCCAAATAACTCCTGCAGACTGACTCCTGCAAACTGACTCCTGCCGATTGACTCCGTGCAGACTGACTCCTCTATATACTGATGATGAGCTTGCAGCGCTTACAAAGAAAAGTTATCTTGATATTAAGGATAATACAGGAGCCGAAGACGATCATTAAGACAGCATTTATAATAATGACTATGACGACAGTGTTGATGCAGTATCCGATGATAAAGTTGATGTGTATCTCGACGCTCCCACACATTTCACCGACGAGTTTCCTTCGACAAATGGGGTGAAGAATGCGCCAAGAATGCTCGTTACATATTTCCCGAATACCCGAATGAACTTTTTTATAGACACAGACATTTTATTTACCTTCAAAAACATGGGGATCTCTCACGCATTATTGAGATAGCTTCAATTTTCCATGAATTGAAGGAGCAGGTTTATGTCTTATGTGACTGTTGGGTACAATCTATGATCTGCAAACATCTGAGAAATGTAAAGATTGAATGTGCAAAAAAATTGGCGAGATATAATTTATATAATAAGTAAATAAATTAAATTTATGCATAAATAATTATGTGCGTTTATTTCCTTATACAGTCCCTTTGCTTCTCTGATGGACATATTAATTCAGTGGTATAAACAACCGTTTACGAGAGTCTGTTTTAGATCGAATATAAGTGAGAGTGTGCAAGAGGAGGGCTATAGTTTGTCTTTCTTTTAATGAATTGACAATAAAAACTAACCTCCTTTAAAGAAAAATGTACTTAAGAAAATACTTATTTTAGCTAAATATGTATATTTACATACTTTGTTAGTGTGGAGGTCGTCGTCATTCGGTACAGGCCAATAGCATGCGGCGAAATCGAGAAATTAGCACTGCCTGGCGGGTAAATCGGTAATTAATACACAACCGCTACCTAGGTGATGGAAATGTATACAAATGACAAACGAAGAAAGTAATATGGCGGGTGAAGTTCACTCGACAGAATGACCAATTGTAAGTTGATAGAGGAGGGGAATGTTAATACAATGTAATAGATTGGAGGGGTTCATGTCTGCTGGACATGGTGTTGAGGGAACATCCGAAAATTTAAGTGTTTAAAAGAAATCTCTGTTATAATTTAAAAAAAAATTTAAAATAAATTGTTGGAAGTTTTTAAAATTTGTTAAAATTTTTGGAAAATTTTCTATTGTGTTAAGGTAAAGGGCATGGTGTCAAAGGTCACGACGAAGGTAATCTGGATCCAATATGGCGGTCGGGAGACATCATAACATGGTCGGTGGTCGGCTCCAGTCATCCATTCCCATTGAGCCTAATCAGTATAAATTTTAGTTTTATATGTTTTAAGAATAATCGTTTTTAATAAATGTAATAAAATAATTTTGATTAATTTTAAAAGTTTTATATATTTGGAACATTTTTTTGTATTTTTAATGTCAAAGGTCACCAGCATCAAGGTCTAAGATCAAGGTCAAGGTAACCTGCATTCAATGTGGCGGCCAAGTTGGTTGACAGAACCAATATGGTGGATGGTCAGTTCTGACTCCGGACCCTGGACCCTGTGTATCGATTTGCATATCCTATGCCTATAAAACCAATATTGCCGCCATTGTTCTGCCCTCAAAAAACCGAGCCGCCCACATCCTTTTAACGGCTCGAAAAGTGTATTTCGGTGTCTCGTTCTTTGCAAATTGGAGGGTGGTTATTTTAAGGGGAAAATGGGACATTTTGAGGAAAAACGGTAAATTTTGAGGGAAAAAAGCAGCCGGCTGACCGGAACGACAGAGCAGGTGGGCCGGGCCGACTGCGGCTCTGGTCTCACTCACATCCCTTTGCGCCAAAGTCGCCATCATCGTTCTAATAATGTGTTTTTGGAGCCGTTTATAAGAGCTTTTTCAATTATTTTGCTTATTCCTTTAAGCAGGCTATTTGGGTAACAGTATTTCGGGAGTCCTGGGTTTTTTTCCCCAGCTTGAGTATAGTAAGTAATAACTCGGGATTTCCACATGTCTGGATAGTGTTTGTGTTTTAGAATGGCATTGAATATAGCGGGGATATATTGTAATGCCTCTAACGGAAGATTTTTTAAGTGTTTCAATATTAATTTTGTTAGTGCCACCTGCTTTGTTATTAGGCCTGGTTTAAATTATTTTAATTATTTCATGAACTGTATTTTCCTCTGGTTCGGCACAGGTTCCCCGCTATTCGTTAACCTATGTGGTAATTTATCGTGTAAAATGCCTTTTTTTGCATCTTTATTGGGCGAAAATTCTCTAAAATGTCCGCGATAGCATTAGCTCTATCTTCTGAAATATATTTAATGCCTGTGTCTGTAATTATGGCAGGAGTAGAGATGTGTTTATTTCTACGACGGGGTGTTCTAATAATGTGGAAATTTTAGAAACTTTGTTACTAGGTTTCCAAATTTGTTTATTTAATAATCTTTTTTACCCTCCAACAAAATATTTATTTTAATATTTAATACACAGAGAAAAAGTCTAAAGTTCTTGCAATAAAAATTTATAATTGAGGCAGTTCTTTAAACGTTTATGTTGTTATTAAGTTAATAATATTGGGATAATGTTATTAATGTTAACCATTTACACAGTCTTAAATTGCTCTAATGCAATTATACTGTTGAAATGTTATGGTTGCAGCCTGGGTAGGCCGCCGAAATGTGTGCAGAGTTCCAGCAGAAAAGGTTTTATTAAAAAAACGTCCAACGTGTCTGAGTGAGGTTTGTTTAAGAATAGCATTTCAGAATCGCAACGCGTCTCTCTACGTTTTTCAGTTCCCCCATTTCTCTGTAAAGCAGGTTTACGTTGTAGTGAAAATGGCTCAAACGGGTGTTTTCACGGTTATATTTAGTTATTAACATTCCGGTACAAAACCTTAAAAAAGGAATAGCGAAGTGCATTAAACCTTTATTTTTATTATTACGTCATAAAATTGTAGGGTCTCCGCTGAAAGTCTAATAGAGGCGCGTTATCGACGGCAAGACTGCACGCCAGTTCAGTGCCTTGCGTGTAGAGGCGATGAGATAGTTTATGCGTATGCCTTGGTCGCCCCTGCCACTCCCACGCTTTTAGGCCTCAGACGTGCAAAATTCCTTTAACCAGGCGGCCACCTTAATGCTAATAAAACCTCTAAATAATGTTGCTGCAACAAAATTTATTATGCTAAAAATAACAGGAAGAACAAAATATTTTGTGTTACAGCGATATAAAACAGATGTCCAACCAACATAAGTTTACACTGTCTTGACGTTGTAAAATGGCGGATAGCAGTGAACAGCGATAAACTCGTAAAATTAAACCGTTGTGTTTAAACTTTAATATATAGTATGTGTACTAAATGTAGTTTACACCAGCTTTCAAGCCTTGCAAGGCAGTTTACGTGTGGTAATAATGCGTATATTAAAAAGCATAAAGTATTTCCACGTAACGAAAGAGAACTGCAGTTTGTCGATATGTTGATTTCGCCGCAACCAAATGCTGTATTACTACAAAAATAACAGGAAAAACAAACTATTTTGTGTTACTGCTACATTAAAGAAATGTCCAACTAACATAAGTTTACACTGACTTGGCGTTGTAAAATGGTGGATAGTAGTGAAGAGCAATAGCCTTGTAAAATGAAACCATTGTATTAAAATTTTAAAGCATAGTGTGAGAACTAAATTAAGCTTAGACCAGCTATCAAGCGTTGGAAAGCAGACTTGCGAAGCAATTTGCGTGTGTCATTTGTGCACATATTTATAAAGCATAAAGTATTCCCACAAAACTAAATATAACTGCAATGTGTAGTTATGTTCAATTGAATACCCACAATAGGTAACATAATCTGACGTGTTAAGATAGAGCAGTTGATAGGGTGTCATGTTCTGTAAAGTGGAGAATGTCAACAATCAAGACACGGGTTTGATTACTCTCCCAGGAGTCATTTTTGTTCGGTGGTAATATTTATTTTTGTGGCAAAACAATTGTACTTAATTTATTTTACATCGGAATGTTTTTTTAAGGCAAAGGAAATAAAAGAAAATATTTAACAAAAATTTTAATATCAATTCAACAAAATATTATTTTGCCGCAACATAAACACCACCTTAATGTTGACAGAGTAGTAAGGAGGTAATGTTACAAAAATACTTAATGTTAAATTAACATTAATATCTCAACATAATATAACATTAAGATCAACATTAGTTACTAAAAACTCACATATAACAAAATTACAGTTGTAGTAACATTAATATTGTTGTCACTATATTAAACTTTTTTTCTGTGTAGTCTGTCCTAGCCTGGTGTGTGCGTGTTCTCTGCGCTGGGTTACGGACTTGTATTTTTTAAGTAATTAAATCATCGATGTCAGGGTAGATTTGCCTTGTGTATTGTATATTATTAATAAACTAGATGTGTTTATTTTGAGTGTCTGCTAAAGTGTTTGTTAAAATTTTAAGATGTGGCTCAATGTTCCTAAAAACATTTATGTCTGGTGGCTGTTCAAATGCCTATGAAATCTTCCTGAAAACGTTCCCAGTCTGTTACACAAAGTTTTTGGCTGAAAATATATTTAAACATGGCATCAAAGTGTATCTATGATAAAACTTGGAGGTTGTCCGAGTCTAATTCATTATTGATATCCATATGAATGTTTGTGATTGCTAAAATTCTAAGTGCAATGTCTAATATATCAGGCGTCCCTCCGGCATTTGAAAAGCACGTCGGTGTATCTCGTGCGAAAATAACGTAACTAATAATAGATACATGCGTATTTAAAATCCTACCATTGAAGCTGGTTTGCATACTGTCCCAGTCTGTGTAGTAACTGTTTAAATCCCTAGCAATGACCGAGCGAGGTGAAGCAGTAGTTAAACGATGGAATCCCTTTCGGAAGGATCAAAGTTCAAAAACCCTGTCTGGCGATCCTGATTTCGGTTTTCCACGGTTTACTGAAATCACTCCAGGCGAATGCTGGGATGGTTCCGTAACAAAGGCCGTGGTTGATTACTTCTCATTCCTTCCCCAATCACTATTCCCTGAACAACTTGCTCCGTTTCTCATGACATCGCTGTCGACAAGACGTTAAGATAGACAACCTTACCTACCCTAGTAATGAAAAATTATCTTGAGACCACCATGAATTTTTCTGTCTCTTGTGTAAGCAAAGGTGATTTAGTGATTTTTGTGTTTTGCATGCTGCGGTCCTACATACGTTCGTGTTAATTTTATGTACATTTATGCACGTGGTCTAAATGTGTGTAAACCCTGTCATATTAATTGGGTGGTTGTTTAATCGATGTTCAATTTGAAATGCAGTTTCACCTCTAGCAGTAAAGTGGTTTGTTCTGTAAATAGTATAGCCACAAATACTAAATCTGTGCTGTGGTTAAAGGAAAGTTTCTGTAATAAATGCTACATCAACACCATATGTGGCAAGGCATTTCTCTAGCCCATACACTGGATAGCCAAAAAAACTGGTATAGGCGTGCGTATGGAAATAACAGAGGTATGGAACCAACCAGAGTAACTCGATGCGGTCGGCAGTGCATATATATAACAACAAGCGTCTGGCATAGTTGATAGATCGGCTACTGCTGCTACAATGGTAGATTATCAAAATTTAAGTAAGTTTGAACGTGGTGACATAGTCGGCGCACGAGAGATGGGACATATCATCTCCGAGGTAGCGATATTATTTGGATGTTCGCGTACGACCATTTCACAAGTGTACCGCGAATATCGGGAATCCGGTAAAACATCACATCTTCGACATCACTGTGGCCGGAAAAAGATCGTGAACGAACGGGACAAACGACGACTGACGAGAATCATTAAACGTGACAGACGAGCAACACTTTTCAAATTGGCGCAGATTTCAATGCTGGGGCATCAACAAGTGTCAGCGTGCGAACTATTGAACGGACCATCATTGATACGGGCTTTCGCAGCCGAAGGCCCACTCGTGTACCGTTGTTGACTGCACGACACAAAGCTTTACGCCTCGCCTGGGCCCGCCAACACCGCCATTGTAATGTTGATGACTGGAAACATGTTGCCTGGTCTGACTAGTCTCGTTTCCATTTGTATGGGGCTGATGGACGTGTACGGGTATGGACAGATCCTCATGAATCCATGGACCCTACATGTCAACAGGGGACTGTTCAAGATGGTGGAGGCTCTGTCATGGTAAGGGGCGTGTGCAGTTGGCGTGAAATGGGACCCCTTATACGTCTAGATACGACTCTGGCAGGTGTACGTAAGCATCCTGTCCGATCACCTGCACCCATTCATGTCCATTGTGCATTCCGACTGACGTGGACCATTCCAGCAGGACAATGGACACTCCACACGTCGAGAGTTGCTACCGAGTGGCTCCAGGAACACTCTTCTGACCTTAGACACTTCCATTGGCCACCTAAATCACCAGACATGAACATTATTGAGGAAATCTGGGATGCCTTGCAACGTTCTGTTCAGAAGAGATCTCCACCTCTTCGTACTGCTATGGATTTGTGGACTGCCCTGCAGGATTCGTGGTTTGAATTGCCTCCTGCATACCTTCAGACATTAGTCGAGTCCATGCCACATCGTCTTGCGGCACTTCTGCGTGCTCAGGGGCCCTACACGATATAAGTCAGGTGTACCAGTTTTTTTGGCTCTTCAGTGTATGTATTGTTTTGTTAGTAGGTTTGCTCTTTGCCAAGACAAAGATTGTACTACAAGTGAGCTACCTGATGCTGTAAAAGAAAGCGAAAAACATGACTGGTGGCTAAACTGCATACTATATAGATACAGATACATTTGTGGGGCATAGCTTTGGTATTGGAGTAGGCCTGAATGTAATGGTCGTTCGTAGAATACGGTGTCTGCCTTCAGTAAAACTTCTAAAATGGCGTGCTCTACCCCTTTCCTAGTGTGTGGAGAAAAGGTTTTCATTTTGACTATATAGTTTCCAAACACTTGTTGTTATCATTACTTACAGAGAACTTGTCACCAGCAGCTTTCATGCTGAAAGGGCTTCTGACAGAATCAGACTGTTATACTCTTGTTCCCTTAAAGCAGTTAAGGAAGCATAGGGGGAAAAGAATGGTGGCTATGAAAGTTGAGTTTGCTGACCCACTTCTTGCTGTGTGCAATGACCTACCTCGCCTTGATCGTCACCAAGTTATTCATTATAGAGTGACTCCTACGATAGGCAGAAAAAAACTGAAGACATTGTAGGATAGCTGGTTAGGCTTGACTTGCTTATGTGGTAATGTAAGGTGGTTAGCAGTTTAGTGTTTTCTTGGAACATGCTGCATAAGGGTTTTTAATCCACGTTTTTCTCCTAATATATACACATCCACGTTTTGAAGGCAGCCAGCATAGCGAAGAACTGTTTGTTGGTGGCCTGTGCACGAAAACTCTGCAGTCAACTAGTATTAGACACACAATAAAAATCTAATGTTGTGGATACAGTATTCATGTTACTACAACAGTAAATTTTGGTTATCTGTGGGACATTAGTAACTAATGTTGCTGTTAATGTAATATAATGTTAAGCTATCATTGTTAACGTAACACTAAGTACAATAACAACAACATTACCTCCTTACAGTTCTGTCAACATTAAGGTAGTTTTTATTTTGCGGCAAAATCAATTTTGTGTTGAACTGATGTTAACTTTTGTGTTAAAAATTTCCCTGTATTTTATTTGCTTTACAAATCCATTTCGATGTAAAATAAATTAAGTACTATTATTTTGTCACAAAAAAATTTTTCCAAATGAGAACAAACAATGTCAGTGAGAGAAATCGGACCCGCACCCTGAGTGTTTACATAAACTTTACATAAACCGACATCTTAACAACTGCGCTATCATAACACGTTAACTAGTGTTTCATATTGTCGGTATTAAGTACAAAATAACTACAAACTGCATTTTTATTCGTTACGTGGAAATACTTTATGATGTTTAAATATATGCATAACTGGCTCACGTTAACTACTTTGCTAACCTTTAAAGCTGGACTTAGCTACATTTATTTCCCATACTGTTCTTTAAAATTTTTATACAGTGGTTTTATTTAACAAGGTTATCGCTGTTCACTACTATCCGTCATTTAACAACACCATTTCAGTGTAGACTTATATAGGTTGGACACTACTTTAATGTGGCAGTAACACAAACTATTTTGTTCATCCTGTTATTATTAGTGTCATAAAACATTTGTTTGCGACAACGTTGCTTAAAGGCTTTATTAACATTAACACTTCAACAGTAAATTTGCATTATACTAGTAGTAATATAAGAACTTTGTAAATGTTTAACACTAACGTTTAAAAAATGCTTCAATAGTAATTCTTTAGTTGCAAAAACATTTTTTTTCCGGTGTAAGCACATGGTTATCTATTTGCTGCATTTTTTACAAAAAAAACTACATTATGTGGCACAATGTTTTACCTACTGATTTGGCAATGTTCTCCTACGCATTTTCCGTGGTCTGATTTGAATAATAATTTTAATGAGTAGGGTCCCACAGAGCGGTATAATTTCTATAAACGTCTATAAACTGCAACACATATTCGTCCGTCCAGTCGTCCATGCTCGCACGTGGCTCGTTGGTAGTCTCATCTTACGCCGAACACTTCCAAACTAAAACAGTGAATCCCTTTGTGTTCGTCGCAAAACCGACAGCGAGCAGATCGCCACGAGCGGCGTGATGACGGCCACTCGCAGCACCGCACAAACTACGCTAGCATGTGACATTATACATACGTTATGTTACACGTTTGGCTCGCCTAGTCTGTACTAGTGATGCAACAAATGTCGATTTTTCCACATTCGCGAATGCGAATGCGAATGCGAATATTCACCTCCAACATTCGCGAATGCGAATGCGAATGCGAATGTTGGTTTTTCAAATATGACGCCAAAAGCGTGCACTTACGAACTCGAATTTTACCGCGCGTTTAGAACTGGCCAGCCGGGCGGCCATGTTAAAACCGAGAGTAGCCCATATGCCCCGACTCTGAACGAAGTAAACAAATCGTGATTGCTGGCTTACTGAATGAAGTTAGCTGCTAATAATGTTTTCGTAAAGATTTAGTTTGAGGTAACCTTGACGCGTACCGCTCATACCTACCAGTAGTGGCGATGCTATTCTTACCCACGCTGTAAACCGATGGCCTAACGACCAGAGGAATTCCCGAGCTCGAACCAACTGCACCTGTCATGTTGCCTGAGTCACGACGTGACGCTGCGAACACGGGGAGTCCCGGGCATATTATCGCCCCTCGCCACAAGAAATTACAAATCGGGGAAAGACAGTGCGCCCCGCCTTCCCCTATTCCACCGCAAACACTAGAGGGTAAGTCCCGAGTTCTATGGAAAATAGAACAGAAACGTATATATACAGGAGCCATGGAGGACAGTTAAGTCAGTTACGCGACAGTTAAGAGAGTTAGGCGAGAGTGAAGGACAGTTGAGGTCAGTTACACGAGAGTTACGAGACGTTTACGACGGAGCAGCAGCGACAAGACAGTTACGACGGAGTTACGACGGAGTTACGCCGGAGTCACGAGAGAGTCAGATACGAGGAACGACGAGCGACGAGGAGAGAACTGCACGTCCAGGGATCGAGCCCAGGACTTCGCGGGAGAGACACCGAGACAGCACGACAACACCAGCCACCAGCATCGAGGTAATTTCAGCAACCCGCCGAAACCTCCCCCCGACGCAAACATTCGCCGAGACGTGTGTAGGGCGCGGGATAGCTAGATTCCACCGTCCGAGGAGATACAAAAGGGGCTAGGTCTCATAGATGTACAGGTCACTGTAACTTTGGACAATAAAAGTTAAGCGTGAATAAACCGAACCCANTCGTGAATAAACCTAACCCAGTTACGTCTTTGTGCCACCCCTCTTACAGCAGCCCAAGGTGCTGTTAGCCAACACCGTAACAAATTACTACGTACCCTGCTATCCACCATCCTGTATAGTACAGGTGGGAGCAGCGTCGAGTCAACATACTTAAGTTTTGTTTTTAACTTGTAAAGACTCTATTGTTGTAATTGTACAGTGATAAGTGATATTTCAAAATGAAGCGGTCGTGTGTTAGCGAAGTTTGGACTTATTTTACAATATGTGATGCTGAAAATGTGAAATGCAAAATATGTAATAAACAATACTCGCGCAAAGGAAGAACAACAAGTGCTATGAGAAATCACCTGGAAGCTTTGCATAAAAACGAGTATAATGCTTTAAAGAATAGGGAAAATGAAAAGCGAAATGCTTCTACAACAAGTGTTGTGGCCTCCACTTCGCGACAATGTACGAAAACCGACCTGAAACAAATGTCTTTGACTGATTGCGTCGAAAAAACAAAAAAGTGGGATAACATCAATGCCAAGTCTTTAGAAATTGATAATTTAATAAGCGAAATGATTGCTTTAGAGGACTTACTCTTTAGTTTTGTCGAAAGCGTTGGATTTTTCAGACTATTGAACCATCTTTGTCCGTCGTATAATATAAAAAGCCGACAACATTTTTCTTCGTTTATATGTGAAAATTTCTACGGCAAAGTCAAAGATAAAATTTTGGGATTAATTAAGTCATTTGAAAAATTGGCGTTTACAACTGATATTTGGTCTGATTCTTGTTCAGGAATATCTTTGCTGAGTCTTACATGTCATGGTATAACAAAAAACTTTGAGAGAAAAATGATTGTGTTAAACGCAGAGGTATTTAACGATGGCCGACATACTGGTGAAAATATAGCTATAAAACTTGAAACCATGTTGTCGCATTGGGAAATACCTAAAGAAAAAGTGCAATGCATTGTTAGAGATGGTGGCACAAACATGAAAAAAGGTATTTCCTTGTTATTAATTAGAGACATTGATTGTTCGTCACACCAAATTCAGCTGGTTGTCAAGGAGGGGCTTAAGGCACAAGATTCCGTTATAACAGTGATTGCAAAATGTAAAAAGATGGCAACACATTATCATCACTTAAATGTAGCTCAAGATGAACTGGCTGCTCTACAAGAAAGACTTGATCAGCCAAAGTTGAAAATCATACAAGAGTGTGCTACAAGATGGAATAGCAGCTTGTATATGTTAGAGTGTATCTTGAAAAACAAAGATTCGTTATTTCTTTATGCTTCCCAGAATAACAAGATTTCACAACTAACTTCCGAAGAGTGGATTCTTGTGGAAAAAATTATAACTTTACTCAGACCTTTTGAAGAAATTACAAAAGAACTAAGTGCAGCCAATATTTCTGTATCCTCAGTAATTCCATTATTGTCCACTTTGGAAAAAATTATTGGTGAATTTGATGTGACCGACGAATGCGTTGGGAATACGATTTTAGTTCTTAAACGAGAACTATGTCGCAGATTTTCCCATTTGGAAAATGACGTATTGTTTGCTACGGCAACTTTTATTGACCCGAGATACAAATTAAAATTTTTCAAAAATTCTTCAACCAGAGATCAAGTTGTGAAAAATATTTTAGAGTCAATTGGAAACGATGAATCAAGCCTATCGTCTTGTTCAAATCCTAAGCGTGCCAGAATGACTACTCATCGGATTGAAACATCTGGTTCCAGTGCCAGTCTGACAGAGAAATCTATATCTTTAAGAGACACCATGAAATTGCTGATGGATTCCAGCGAAAGTGAAGAAGAAGAAAATGAATGTACGAACCCTATAGAAGTTTTGATAAAAAAAACCATCAATGAATATTTATTAGATAAACGTGTGGAAAATGATGTAGATCCACTTACATGGTGGGCGGTAAATAATAAGAAGTATGGTATTTTTTCTCCCATAGCCAGGCAATATTTAGTAACACCACCCACTAGTGTGCCTAGCGAAAGGGTCTTTAGTGGGGCTGGTCTTCTTTACACACCCCACCGAAATAGGCTGCAAGGAGAAAAGGCATCAAAACTTCTATTTCTGAAGTTTAATATTCCTCTACTCTTATTTAATTACTAAGTGTTTCACTTAATTGTGCTTAGATATAAACAATTTTTCATAGTTTTATTTTTCGATTTCAAGAAGTAATGTTTAATGGATATCTTAAAAATTACATAATTAGTGAGTTAGTATTAGTACCAAAGTTAAAATTAACAAAATGTTAAGAACATATTTGTTTTAATTGAAAAGAAGATTATTATATTGTTTGTTTTTCTTCACAATATATTTTTAACTTTATTCATAAGAAGTCGATTTGATTTACAATTAAACATGATTACTAGTTCATTAAAAGATCTCACATATTTGAATAAGATACCCTTTAGGTTGCATAAATGCATATTGTTAAGTGTTTTAACAAAAGATCTCATTTAAAGTTGATTTGTGTAATTAAAAAGGTTGGGTTATATCTTATTCCATTGTTTTGTGTTAAAGCAGTTCAATGGTATTTGATCATACAGTTGTGTTATAATATAGTTTAGAAGTTTTAAGAAAGTACCTGCCTTAATTTGATTTTGCTTAGGCAAATAAGAATAAAAGAATATCGAGAGTGTGTTTATGTTATGTAATCTNAGATATAAACAATTTTTCGTAGTTTTATTTTTCGATTTCAAGAAGGAATGTTTAATGGATATCTTAAAAATTGCACAATTAGTGAGTTAGTATTAGTACCAAAGTTAAAATTAACAAAATGTTAAGAACTTATTTGATTTAATTAAAAAGAAGATTATTATATTTTTTGTTTTTCTTCACAATATATTTTTAACTTTATTCATAAGAAGTCGATTTGATTTACAATTAAACATGATTACTAGTTCATTAAAAGATCTCACATATTTGAATAAGATACCCTTTAGGTTGCATAAATGCATATTGTTAAGTGTTTTTACAAAAGATCTCATTTAAAGTTGATTTGTATAATTAAAAAGGTTGGGTTATATCTTATTCCATTGTTTTGTGTTAAAGCAGTTCAATGGTATTTGATCATACAGTTGTGTTATAATATAGTTTAGAAGTTTTAAGAAATTACCTGCCTTAATTTGATTTTGCTTAGGCAAATAAGAATAAAAGAATATCGAGAGTGTGTTTATGTTATGTAATCTAGTGAATAACTACAAGGCTGTTTCCCAAATATCATTAAAATACACTCTTATAGATAAAAAATATGTTAATAAATAAAAATGTCTTAATCATAGCAGTTGCATTATTATTTAATAAACAATTTCATTTTTCATTGCCAAATACATTCGCAAAATATTGGCATAATTTTTGCGAATTCGAATGCGAATGCGAATATTCGTTGCATCACTAGTCTGTACGCACCCTAATACGAGTTTTCCTGGGCCTTCAACCAGTTGATTGCTTTGTTATATCCGTCCCTAGATTCGTATGTGAGCTGGAGCTCCTTGCGGCAAGTAAAAATAATTTTAAAACCAATATTTTGGTGTTCAAAAGTATGAGCTATATTTTTTAATTGGAGAGTGTCTCTAATCAAAGTTTGGAGTACTTTTGTATCACGGTATTTTTTGGCACTGTATGACAGTGCATTACGTCGGGCGGTAAGTTCGCGAACTTGTTTTCCATATAAATTTCATTTGGGATTTTTTGGGAGCTTAGGCTTACCAGGCTTTCTTCCCATTGCTACTTTGTGGCCTTCGTCAGTAGTTAGAAATAGAGAGTTCTGGGGCACCTGGATGCTGGACGTGGAGCAGCGGCGCCATGGCGGCCATCTTAGATGACATCACGAGGGAACATACTACTTTGTCATTCCTTGTCAGCAGTGGTAATCTTGGATTTCCCTTTTTTCCCCTCTGGAATTTATCTTTTTTTTCCTTCCTGCTCTATCATTCCATCTCGACTCTTCATGCTCTTGCATTCCGATTAGTTTTCTGCCCCTCTCTCAATCCAATGTTAATTTTTTCTCATACTCTGTAATTTTTTCCTGCATTACATCAGTTGTATACCTTGGAGAGGTTTTCTCATATTCCTCCCAGTATCCTTTATTTTCTCTCATGTCATCCTTTCCTCTCCCTCTTGCTTTTCGCGTCCACCATCTTGGATGTCATCACCATCGTTGATGTCGTCTGCTGTCGGAGGCCATTATTGATTCCCAGATCCGCCACCAGAGTGTGCTAAGTTCTTTCTCTCTACATCCTTCATCTTTAATTCGCGTACCTGCTGCCAGTCGCCTGCTGTAGGTGGTCTTCTTTTATTCTCGCGCCTGCCACCAGAGTGTTTGAAGTTCTACAGTTCGCAGCTTGGAGCACTGGTATCGATGCAGCCATTTTATGCATATGTTTAGGTTCACTTGTCGTCAGTAGGGGTGCACTAGTATCGGGGAGGTGAGTTAAAACAATGGCCTCCAGGAGCGCTGGGAATTTTCTTAGTCGGTAGGTGTTTCGGAACACAAAAAAAAGCAGGAGGCGTGCGGTTTTGATCCGACAACCCTTCTGTCGCTAGTATGGCATCTTGAACTCTAGACCACTGTGATATCTAGGAGAACAGGATGTGTATTGTCGAATATATATATATATATATATATATATATATATATATATATATATTACCATCCCGACATGCAGGAAAAATAATGTTGACAGGCCTCAACGTTATTTATAAAATCACCATTGCATGGTTAGGTGAAGAAATAAATTAAATACTGACATTGGCCTACACACTCTTCAGACAATAAACTCATCGCATAAAAGACTGCAGGCACCGCGTGCACATGTACACACAGTTCTCATGTGTAAAAGAAATACAAAAAATTAATAGAACGAAAAAAATACAATCATTCTAACATTCAGAAAAACGTAATTATATATACATTAAAAAAATTGGGCGGGTCGTGTCTCTACAGTAAAGTTATGTGCCTGCTTATAGAGCTAATTGCACAGCAATGTACATGTGTGTCTCAATCACGTGCACACGTCTGTCTCTCCAACTTGTCCGGGAAATTCGAGAGTGCGCGACCGCTCTGCTGTACCTCCAACTTGTCTGTGTTCGCGCGCATGGTACGAGACATAGCCAGCACTCGCGTGCGCGCGAGCGGGAAATGTGTCTTTTTTAATGTTCAGCAACATTTAACAGTAGGTTCAAAACACCAGCTACACCTACACTGCCTCGTCAGCTGTGTGGTCTCTCTCTCTCTCTCTCTCTCTCACCACACTCGCAAGGACGGTGATGACGAAGTTCGCAGCATCGCCCTTGCACTTTACCGTCCTCATGGCATAACCATGTGGACCGCTGCGGGGCTTAAGACTGGAGCAGTACACTACGCCAGTAAAAACAACTACGGATTTTTTTCCTTATACACAAACAGGTCGTGTGCATGTATGCCTATAAAAACATCAGCGGCGTCGCAAGCATAGTGTACAGGCGGCTTACGACCTTGCAAACAGGAAAAAAAACCCCAACTAAATAATTTTCAAAGCGGACAAAGGAACGGACAGGCAGATTACAGCAACAGAGGAAGAATACAGTAGAGGTAGATTAAGATTAAAGGCGGGACATCACTGTAAGAAAAAGAATAAATGCAAGTACGATGTGCTCACTAGTTACTACTACAGCACTAGTGTAATATGAATACAATTTCACATTTACAACCTCCACTAGGATAAGCATTGAGTCCCCAAGGAATTGGCTATAAACCCTAAGTCACACACCCAACATAGATGCCAAATCAGGTGCACAAGTACATGCTTGAGTGATTGTGGAATGTGAAATAGTACACATGTCATGACATATCGGTAACATACCTGACAAGTTAAGGATACCTCTTGCATGGGCCTGCCACCATTCAACAGCGCCACCATCCACCAACAGAAACTCTCCTGGCAAGATGAATATTGCTCTTGCATGTGCTACAGAATTATGCTGAAAAAAAAACCCATAACTGGAATACTGCACAAGTACGCACACGAGTGATTCCAGAAACAGTACATATACACAGCAGGGCATAACGGTAACACACCTGACCAAATAAGGATGCTTCTTGCACGAGCTACAGCGTGCCACCATCCATCACCAACAACAACATTCCTGACCAGATTAATATGGTGCTTGCATGTGCTATAGTGTGCTGCGGGAAAAAATACATAAAATGAATAAATCATCACACACACCATTCGTTGTGGGAGAGGGAAATGGAAGCGCTTCAGCTTCAACAATCCTGGGGAGAGGGACTGTCTCCTACTATGCATCCGACCCCATTTAATCTCCCGGGGACGGGCACATATATGATGATACACGCCTGTCCCAGAGGTGCGTGTACAGAACATCATCAACCTTGATAGCCATAAGGGACTCTTAAGAACGAGGTCTTGAGAGCTGATGGGTGTGAAATGAGGTGAGAATGGAGAAGCACCAGAATGTAAGGCGGGGGAAACGGGAAATCCCCGAGAAAACCCACTGGCCAGCGACATCTTCCGGCTTGATTCCCACTTGCGAAAATCCAGAGTGAGCCGGACAGGGATTGAACATAGTTTGCCACCGCGGTCCCAAGTTTTCCAAAGATTACAAGAAATAACAGGGGTGAGGCAGAAGTACTGCTGGTATTGCTGGCCACATCGCATTTCGATGTCGTGTTGGGAGTCGGAGGAAATGCGTAGTCCGTCGCTCTTACTTTGAACGGCATAGAATGGTTTGTCCCTCAAGTGACCCCGAGCACCCACGAACGTGTGAAGGTGCTGAATTATGCCAAGAAAGTAGTCGAAATAGCATTGAGAATTGGAGTCTTGTTACCTGCCTGGCTCTTTCCACCACCACATGGCATCACTGGTTCGTTAAGACGACTTTTAGCATTGAAAAACCGCACTGCATCATACTGCCGCTTCAGACGAACAAACAGTGCGATGTTAGTGTGACGAATCTACGTTCGAACACTGCAATGCCGTAAATGTAAAGATATTTTTGAATAGCGAATACTACCCGTACATCGACTTGAACACCACATTCGATCAAGAAGGTTACGCTTTGCTTTATTATTAATATTATGCATCGTAATTCCAACCATCGTATCATCCTGAACCCCGAAAATTTCCGCGACATGGCACCTTTGCTAGTATTCGACATGTCGAAACAGAACGAGTACATTCAAAATTGTTCGGTCGAATGTCAAATCGAAATATTCACCAAGGAAAATGTGCCTGCAAATAACGCAGTCTACTATTTGAATAATTCACAACAGGATCGCTTAGTACGATTGTTTTTCATGTCTGGTAAAAATCGTCACTTAAACAAACAATAAGTTACTGATATAAATAGTGTGCCAATTTTCCTCAACATGGGTGCGATTAATTTTTAAATAATTTCTTAAAAGCTAAGTTGGTAGACAGGACTTGACTTCTCTTTGAAAGCAATAACTTTAGAAATGAAACCCTAATCTTATGCAAAAGAAGTGAGACATATACAAGTACACACATGCCTTACCCGGGACATTAATCCCAAAAAACCTCACACTATAAGCTAGCGTACAATACAGTGCATTATGGAGGTCGGATTCGGAGCATCAACTTCGGATTTAATAAGTCTAATATTTCGAAATATAGGGGTTTATAACCTAAAATATATAATAGAGTTTTCATTTTGAAAAGAAAAAAGGAGAAAATCGCATAAAACATGTACGTTTACATTACCCTACCGTAGTGCTATTTGTGTGAAGAATTTGATGGCAATCGGTTGTTTGGTCCCTGAGATATGACATAAAAAATTTAATTTTCTTATTTGATCCTATCGTACAAAATTGCCAGAAAAAGAGGCTCTATTAACGATGTTTCTTATGTATGCTGCCTACATATAAATATTTATTGAATTTGGTTTGATTGTTTAATATATATGTAAAACTTACCTAAATGATTTATGAAGCTGCCATTTTGAACATCGTTGTCTGACCCATTTAAATCATAATATTTTAATTGGCTTTCTGTCGCATTTTTGGTGAACAAAATTTGGTACCTGTTTATTTAAAATGTTCCAGTGTAACATTTTATGGGACATACTATATTGGTCGTCAATACATGGCATAATACCTATATAATTTTAATGTGGGGGTATATATAACACAAATGGAGTACACTAAAGTAATGTTGTAACAATTTCGATGATTGTATACTAAAATATATACAGATAAGTTAAAATAAATTACATAGTTTCATAGTTGTCGCCAACAAAACTAAAATGATTTTATATCCACCATTCTAAAAATAAGTGTGTCCTACTAAAATATACATTTATTAGTATGGCTTCCCACATTACAACAACTTCGCCCAATTTTGTAAGAATTGTTTAATTGTTTCCCGAAAAACGAGATAAAATAATTATTATTTATTGGTAGGGCTATCTTACAAAATGGCAGAGAAATGAGGCTCTTTGTAGAAAAATTTGATGGTTGTAATAGGTACTGCCTGCTTACAAAATTAGGTTGGAATTTGTTTCGTTAGTAAAATAAAGGTACTGAACTAAAATATTAATAAAGCCTCCATTTTGAAAATAAGTGCCTGAACTTTTTGAAACCTACCAGTATACAAAACTTGATACATCACTATTTGTTTACTAGATTTGGAAGGAATCAGTTGATTATTTTGAGAGATGTGACAAAACATCTTTATTTATTCGTTTTGCGATATCTTACCAAATTGCGGGATAAATAGGCTCTATGTATATACAGTTGATAGTTTTAATAACTACTGCCAGCATACAAATTTTTGTTGACGTTGATATCATGGTTACGACGATATAGCTAATAATCTACAAATGGTTATATGTCCGCGATTTTTTAAATAAAAAGCTGGCATACTTATAACATACCACTTGAAATCAGCTGTGTCAGTACTATTTGTTTGCCATATTTGATAGGAAATGTTCAATTCTTTCCTAAGATATGAGTTAAAAATTTTATTTTATTCGCATTTCGCTATCTTACAACATGGCGTATAAAAGATTATTCATGTAGATAGAGTTAATAGTTGTATTGTCTACCGCCAGCATACGAAGTTATGTTGGGGTTTATTAAATAGTTTCGACAATATATCAATCTAATACAAAATTGCTATATAGCCAGCATTTTGAAAATAAGTGCCTTGCATGCTTAAAACATATGAGTTAACATTATCTGCATCAGTAATACTTGTTTGACATATTTTTTAGGAATCAGTTAATTATTTGCCGATTTATCTCATAGTTATTTTTTTATTCGTATGACGCTCTACCAGAATGGCAGAAAAAAGTGGTTATTTGTTGGTTTATATGATGCTTGAAATGGAGACTTTGAAAATACAAAATTGGGTCAAAATTTGTTAAATGGTATAGCAGATATACCAAACCAACTTAAAAAATTTGTACGGCTGCCATTTTAAAAATAAGAAACTAATCAAGTTTCGTTATTTATGTTAACATGGCCTACCATAGTATTACTTACATGCCAAATTGGTGGAAAATTGGTTGAATAGTTTTCGAGATATAATGTGAAATCTTAATGTTTTCAATTTCTTCTATCTTACAAAATGGTAGACCAACTACAATATACATTTTAAAATTTAATGTTTACGCAATGCTCTGCCAATATACAAAATTTGGTTTAAATCAGTTAAATGGTTGTCGAGATATGACATAGCACCCAAAATATTAAAATGTCCGCCATTTTGAAAGCAAGTGCCCAACATGGTCGAAAACTGTAAAATTAATGTGTACTTACTAAGTATTATATGTGTACCAAGTATGGTGAAATTCGTTTGAGGCGTTCAAAAATTTGAAGGGGTGACAAACACATGCACACACACACACACACACACACATGCACACATACCGGAAAGTATTCGCATAAGACTTTATTTTTGACAGAAGGCCAAAAATACTAATCGCATTAATATGCGAACAGTGGCGATTCGCATACTAGTTATAATCCCATAATGAAAATTACAATGTGTATTGAGCCAAAACTGTTTTGTGCTCAAGAAAATTTATATCAGGGTTTTGTGCGGCGTGACTCAAAGTCTTAACATCCGGTCTCCGTATTGTGTTGAACGAAAAGTGTAAGATAACCAATGTCTGGCTGAACAAATACTACCATATGCTGTGTGGGGATGGAGAAATTGTAAATTTTCGTCTGGCGAAAAATGTTATCACGAACGGTCTTTTAAACACGCAGGGTCCTGTATATATTACAGGGACCAAACAGAAACAAGAAGATACTGATAACTAATGAGCCTACAATCCTCTACATGGATGCAAATAAATTTAAGTAAAATTCTGGAAAGCTTAGATTTTAGGTAGGCGTTGACGTCTCATTTACTGCAATATCCTAAGAGATAAACCCAGAAACATGTGAAACAATACAAAGACAATTAAAATACACGAGTTACTTACCCGGGATTATAATTCAGAAAAACTCGTAAAATTAAGCTAGCTTGCAATAAACTGCATCATGGAGGTAGGATTCGGAGCATCAACTTCAGATGTAATCAGTGTAATTATTTGAATGATAGGGTTCGCTAACCTGAAATATTTTCTTAGCCATCATTTGAAAATAGGTGTCTAAGACACTGAAATACACAAGTTTACATGGCCTACCACAAAGCTACTTGTGTGAAAACATTTGGTGCAAATCGGTAGATTGGTCCCCGAGATATGGCATAAAAACATAATTTTCTTAAATGGGACTATCTTACAATATTGCTTGAAAAGAGGCTCTGCACAGGATGTTGTTAAATAGATATAACAAACGAATGCAAATATTTACATGGCCACCATTATAAATATATTGTCTGAACCCATTCACATCGTGTAACATTAAATGGTATTCTGAAGGTGTGCAAAATTTTGTGGAAATTAGTAGATTAATTCCACAAATATGAAAAAATTTTGATTTTACTCAACTGACACTACAAAAAAATCCGTCAAAGAACGATCAGTGTATGCATATCGGTTGATTAGTTGTCGAGATATTGCATAAAACCTCCATTGATCATGTGACGATCTTCATAAATGGAGGGCAATAACTTTGTATATTAGCACATGCGATTATTGTCATAGACACAATATACAAAGTTAAATTTAAATCTGTTACATATTATTGTAGTTATAGGACACTATACTAAAAGTTTTATATACTAGTAATTCAGAAAATAAGAGAATTGCATACTTAAAACATATATATCAATAGAGCATACAACAGTACAACTTCTTAGACAAATTTGAAATAATCGGTTTATTGTTTCCCTAGATATGGCATAAAAACTATGTTATTTAATGTTGGGCTATCTTACAAAAGGGCGGGGAAATGAGGCTTTGCATATGTAATTTTCATGGATTCAACTAATGTTACCAGCAATCATATATCGATTGAAATTTTTTTTGCAGTTTCGTAGATAAAATATCCTGAGCTAAAATGTTTATATGGCTGCAATATCGAAAATGTGTATGTCTGACCCACTCAAAATTTCTCATTTTACATAGCCTTCCATAGTGCTAATTGTTTGCCAAAATTTGGTAGAAATCTGTTGTTTTTCGGAGATCACATAATTTCAATTTGTCAAGTGATACTATTTTACAAAATGGCGGACGAAAGAAGATTTTGTGGATTCACATTTGATTGTTATAATATATACAGCCATTAATCAAAGTTTCGCTGGAATGAATTACATGATTTCGACGATATAACATACAAAACTAAATATTTATATGGCAGCCATTTTTAAAATAAGTTTCTCACATACCTAAACATATCAGTTAACGTTACCTGCCACAGTACTACTTGTTTGCCATATTTGGTAGGTATCGGGCAAGTGTTTCCTGAAATAACATAAAAATGTTATTTAATCATGTGGCACTATTTTACAAAATGGAGGACAAAATGAATTCTGTGTAAGTACATTTGATGTTTGTTTTATATACTTACAATGTACAAAGTTAAGGTGGAATTGATTAAATGTTTTCGAAGATATGGCATACTTAGCTAAAATAGCTAGATGGCCGTCATTTTGAAAATAAGTGTACAACACACTTGAAACATATTTGTACATATCAACTGCGGTAGTACTACTTGAATGCAATTTTTGGTAGGAATCTGTCAATTGTTTCGCGATGACAGTATCTAAGCATCAGTATGCAAAAAGAAGCCTTTCCCGCCATTTTGTAAGAAAGAAGGACACTAATTAATCAAGTTTTGAAAGTAGGTGTCTAATATAGTTTAATTTGCAACGTTTAACTGGCTTTTGATATTATTTCTTATGTGCGAATTTGGCGGAAATTGGTTTAGTACTTTTCGAATTATAATGTAAAAGATAAATTTTTACATGCGGCGCTATATTTGAAAATGGCTCAGAAAAGTGGCTTTTGTTCAGCTTATATTATGCTTGTAGTACATGCCATCAGTGTAGAAAATGTAGTTGAAATTGGCCAAATGGTATGGACGTTATATCAAATAAAGTTAAAATATTTGTCTGACTGCCATCTAAAAAAAAAGAGCCTAATGAAGTAAATTTAATTATATTTACTTGGCCTAACAGAGTATTACTTTCTTGCTATATTTGAAGGAAATTGGTTGCATAGTTTTGGAGATATAACATAAAAGCTTTATGTTTCATGTGGCACTATCTTCTAAAATGGCGGACCAACAACAATATTTGCCTCTGATTTAAATGCTTACAAATTATGCGGTCATCATACAATTTGGTTAAAATCGGTGGAATAGTTTCCGAGATGACATATCATCATAAATTTTAAAATGATTACCATTTTGAAAGTAAGTGCTTGGCGTGGTTGAAAACTATAAAAGTACTGTGCCCTTATGTGTACCGAGTTGATGAAATTCTGTTCACGCGTTAAAAATTGAAGGGGTGACACACACACGCAGAGACACACACAGAGAGAGAGAGAGAGAGAGACTGGAAAAGTGAACTCCTAAGCCTATGCTAAAAATGCGGTGTGAAATACGAAGCTACATGATCAACTTACAGAGAAGTATATATATATATATATATATATATATAGATGATGCAATTCCTAAATTATAGATGGTCATTCCACAGTGCGAAAAATTCATATTAATAATCCACGCCAAAATAAAATAGTCCAAGTAGCCGGGCACAAGTCGCAGTTGGAGAAACACAACGCCGTTTCACCCAGAGAATTCGTAAGTCTTTTCATATCCATGCGACTCCCAAATCACCTATTCATTCTGGGACTCGGAATTAGAGCTTACCTGCGACGAAAAGTACGGCGTAATGGAATACTATTTATATATGCCGGTTCTCGACAGTTCTTTTATTTCAAGGACCAGCATATAACCTGCTGTATTCCTAAGAATTGCGTGGTTTATCGCAAGAAACGGGATACATCACTTCCAGTAACAGTGAACCAACTTCTTGAATTCGTAGCAGCGAGTCGAAGCGAGGCTGGCTTTACTCCTACGACTACTGAAATTCACTCTCTGGATTGCTCTACCTAGGAATGCATGTGTTAACCAGACAAGCAAAATAATAATAATAGCCCGTCTTTGACTTGAACAACCTAAACAAATCATTTCAGGTCGTAATGCAGCCGGCTCACATCCATCCGTCGTGCGGACACTTTTGTGTATGAAAAAATCAGGATAGCCTGCATCAAACTGTGAAGCGTGCCCATGCAAGCTTCGATGCATGGCGCCACTTGCCACCACAGACGTAGTTTCGTCCATAGCCACCGATAGGTTGGGAAAAGTGGAAGGCGTTTTGAATGTTGCCATTGCACAACACAAAATCAGGTCCCAAAGACTGCAAAGTGTTATTTACGAAAATATGCTAGCCCACATGGTGAATTTGTAAAGAAAGCGAAATTGTAATTACAGACGTTCTGGGAGATGCATCATGGCTATTAAGTAGTAGGGTGGGGGTAAAAAAAATATCCAGTCTCACAAAGGGACGTTAGCAGGTTTCCAAGACCGTGCGGTGAGAGACAGAAGAAGCTCTCGCTCTCTCTCCCTCTTCTTCTCTCTTTACGTTCGTTAATAAGAGGGTTGTCGTATACCCTGAGGAGAGGTACCGGAACTTTTTCGCCGCCACGCAGGGAAAGAAACGAGGACAGGTATATTTTCTGTTTCCGTCTCATGATTCAAGTGTTCGTTCTATTACACTTGCGAATGGGTAGTGAGAAATTCGTACAGAAAAGAAATGTGCCGTGCAGACTCTCTCGCACTCCCACCATACCACCACAGATAAACCATAAGAGAGGGGAGGTAATAAAATTGCATTACCTGACAATGTTAAAAACACCTGAAATTATTTATCCTCAAAAAAAATTTCTGGTGTTTTCAAGAAAATTTACAGATACCTACCTTTTTTTTTATTTTGCTTGTAATGTGTCCTTTATTTATTTTATACATTTCAAAACCATTGCTATGGGAGTGAACACGAAAATTGTTTGTAAATAAACACAGCAAACATTACAATGGAGGTGCTCTGAGTAATGCTCTGGTAGACATTAGATTTTTCGGCATATTAGTGCTATAAGCAAGAAAATATTTAAATATTTTTTTTATTTGCAAATTGCAATATTTTGATATTTTAAGGGCTGCAGCAAGAAAGACGTAGCTCCAATTTTTGCACTAATGGGAAACTAGAAAACAAAAATTTTTTTTTATAAAATTTTAAAGTTTTATCAAAAATATTTTTCCTCTTATAGTCCATGCATCTACTCATGGTTAGCCACCAATAAATTCAAAAAATAGCTATTCTGCGAAGCAGGAGGGATTTTTGAACTTAAGAGCTTACTTACACCTTCTTGCCCCAAACAATAATTTTAAATTTTAAAATCATCTTATTTTGTGCTAAATAAAATAGTAAAACTACTAAATTGGGTTGCAAAAGATTTATTAGTGAAAATGAAAACATACTTTGACAGATACGAAATTATTTTTGTTTCAAGTAGTTGGGTTTGTTTCCAACTAATCGAAAGCTTCTCCCTCGGTTTCCTCCGGATGATCTGATGGTGTTCTGTCCGATTTCAGTTGATTGTTTAACCATATATCGTTGTACCCGACGTATTTGTGAGCGAGGTCCATGACGTCTTTGAAATTGGGAGCCTTCAGTGGAATTGCACCTTCATTGGCTGGTCGATGTTCATGTAGAACGATGGATGTCGTAGACTTGTATGTACATGGTCACGTCTTTTTTAATCAGCATTCCAACACACTCACTACACTGCATGATGCCTTGCTGAACCAAGAACTACTCTGTTCTTGGTAATAAAAAAAAAGTTCTTTTTTAATACCAGCTTAATTCCTCGTGCGAATTTTTCAGAAAAAAAAAGTTTTATGATGCCCACAACTACTGTAAACTGCTTGCTTGTTCTCTAGATGATGTTGACGTACTCTGTTGGTAGAAAAACTGTCTTATTTTCTCAAGTTATTTTCAGTAAAGCCAAAGGTGCAGTCACATGTCACGAAGCTGTGACCAGTTTCAGGAAATCTATGAACGATTTTATTCAGGCGTCCACTTTGAACAAGATAGAATAAGTACTGCGTTAAACATGGTTCTTATTCTGAGACACACAGTTGTCTGAAAATAATTAGAGGACCTACTCTGGGCTGAGTACGTTGTTCACATAACGTTGCAAGAAACTTATAGGCTCATTTGGAGTTTTTTCCCCAACAGTTTCATAGAAAACATACAAATGGCATTTCATCAACTTTCCAGATCAAATTCCGAAGTAGTATACCCAGAGCGGTTTTTTTGTAAGATGCATCACCCGAGGGCACTTTAGGAATAGACATATTCTGCTGATAATCGAAGCCTAATACTTCTTGTCCATATTTCCCTTGGTTAACTTCATTTTCTCTCTTATATATTCGAAAAAATGTTTCTGTCCTAGTTTGGTGGAGTTTCTTTCTGTTTTTCAACAGAATGCGCATCTCGCCGGTAGGGGCTGGTGAGCGAAGTTCTTTTTCGATGTTGACACATGTCTGGCACATGTCTGATCTGGGGGGGTGGGGGGAATTTTAGACTGAAGTTAGATTTGAAGTACCTGAAGTAGAAATCTAATGGAACGATGACATGCGATGGGGGTTTCACCACAAATAACTTGTGCATCGTTTTCACATTGAGTTCTGGAGACAGATAATTTTTCTTTAATGCTGTTATTTCAGCTGTAGTTTGACGATCTACCTGGAAAGCTCATAATGTGGTTGTGAACCCTCTGTCGTGTTTCCTGTGTCGTGTTTTCCTCGAAGATCTGCTCTTGGTGTAATATATTGTTCATGAGAAAGATGTCGTGTTATTAATTCAATCAGTTTGATTAGAGACCATTAAGTGAAGGAAAAGCTTTACAACTCGTATAAAGTCCTGGCTTCGTCGAACTCTGTAATACTTAGTTTGCACAATCAAGCCCTTGATTTTTCTGTGCCTGTTTTCATTCTCTTCCTTCTGGTCTGCTCGAAAGTTACGGGACCGGCAAGATAAGTATCTTGGGCTCGCTTGGTCTCAAGTCCATTGAAAGTATGGATGAGAGATTTCTTCAAATCATCAGGCACTTTCTCGAAACAATTGAATCTGCTGCGACAATCAGGCCCAGTACTTCGAGGTGGAATAACTTTTCCCATTACAGATACGTAGCTCTTACCTTCAATCCCGCTTATTTTACGTGAGTTCCAATTCCATATTTCTCGAAGAGCTATTTTACTTTTCTTTGGTACGGACACACGCACATCTTCACTTTCCGAATCGTCAGTGGGGGATTGCTGAAAGTTTATAAACATCAGATGAAACAGTCGACATCATTCCACAACTATCCACCTCAGAATCACTCATTGCACACCTCAAAAACACTCAATGAACCTGTGTCGAGCAAGTGTGTAACTTTCCTATATCGTAAACAATATATCAGAGACCAGAGACATGTATTCACATAGAGACATCAAAATTGCGTAAAATATTTATGCGTAAAATATTTACGAGTTTTCTGAACGTGGCTAAGTGCTAGACACCGCTGTTGTTTGTCAAGCTAAACTTCAGGCTGCTCCAGGCAAGTGTTGTGAATTCATTTGTATCAAATTTATTTATTGTCTTTTGTGTTATTCTTATATGAGGATAGAGATGCTAAATATTATACATATTAACAACTCAAAATAAGCATTTTGAATTGCAATTTTGCATTGGGGCAAGAAGAAGTCAGCTCCAGGAGCTACCCCTTTCTTGTCTCAATGCCACGATGGTGTGAGCTCCAAATGTTGAGAAACGTAGGAACTAACTGCCGGCGTTACCTACTTTTTGCACCAAACCAACGTATGATATGTGGAATGTATTCGCGTGAATATATTTGATGGGTAGTAAGCGAATGTAGGCACGTGATTTTTTCCCTCACTCCTAAGTGGCGAAATTTTTCGATAGTTGCATTTTTTTAATCAGAAACTTCGTGCTCGTTTTAGCCATGACATGCAGCGAAGGAGGCGGAAAGGGTCCATTGCCTTCTGGAAGAGGAGGGTCGGCAACTAAATGGAGGGGCATGCAGGGTGTTATGGTACTGAAACAGGGAGAGGGGAATGCAAATAAACTCTTGTTTGGTCACCCTCGTGTCAAATTTGTCCTGCCGCGAACAGCAAAATATGTCGGTTAATATTAACAACTATAACTTTTTTTTTTTGGTACCCGCATAGTGTAATGTGCAATTGTGATGAATTTTTGCCCGGGTACCCGTCTTAGCTGCATCCAAGTATTTGGTGCGACTTCGTACAGGGCAGCGATAGCAGGCATCACCGTGAAGAAAGACAGCAATACCATGATGGTCTGTTCCGTATGTAGTTTGATGGACGAGTTTTTTTATGGTGTAAAGAAAAAATTATATTCTATGTATATTCTGTTAGCCACGCCGCCGTAATAATGATCTTCGACAATCCACTACGTACCAGCATACGAAATCATATCCGACGAAGACGACATTTACTTTTTTCTAGTTTGCCAAACTGCTTGACGATAGGGAAATATACCAAGGCGGCAAAACAACACCAGTGGCAGAAGCAGTGGAAACCGGGAATTAACATCAGCAGCGGCGTACAAAGAGGATGAAACGACAGCAGCGGCAAGGAAGGAAACTGCAGCAAGAGGCGACGCAGCACATACCTGCTCCGTGGGTCGTCACTTCGATACTTTTCAGAACCAGCGTGACTAGGCCGCGGACGTGACTGCTCACCGCTGGTTACCTGAATTGGAAAATGCCTTGAACGATATAATGGAGTGGTTACAAGACAAGGAAGATAATGGCGCATCTCGTGATCCTCCTCCCGAAAGTGGGCCCACCGTAACCAAGGTTTTCCGATGGCAAGTTGGCTGAATCTCATCCTTCACACGGACGTGCCCAGCATGACGAATTGCTCATCTCTCTGTTACATGGTGGATGAGCGACATCCATACCGGTGAACTGCCCTCCTGTCTATGGTCCTGCATTCTTAAATGTGAAAAGGTGCATATGTTATATTGACGTGACCTCAATGCCACCATGACCGACTTATTCTACCCCACCTTCCCAAAATTGTTCTGCCAAGGACGAGCTTTATCAACATTTTAATAACTTCGAACAAATTCTGCTACTATTAGGAAGATATATGGCTGACAAACATTTTGATCTTGCTACCATTATATGTGTTATGTGGGACATCAAAAATTACCTACAATTATTTTATTGATTTTGTTACCTTCTGCCAAATGACAGCATTAGTTTCGTGTGTATACAGAAGACAATGTTGCATTTTAGTGGCTCAACTTCCTCAAATACTTGTACTCGTAATCAATGTTTTTCCATTAACATTTCTTTCTTTGTTTTTGATAAAAAATACATGGAAATTTTTTTTTATTAAATGAGCGTGTGCATACATGTGTTCACTGGTTTTTTTTTCCAGGATAACCCTAAGTACAGATTTAATATTTTCTCTCTCTAAGGTTTAAGCATGCGTGTGTACCGATTTAATTTTTCTCTCTTATTGGCGCCATTAAATTTCACTTCTAGAAAGGCAAGAACGTGCAATATTTTAGAAGTGCTCACTAATGCATACATATATTTTCTACTTTTTGCAATTACTATTTTGTAGATGACAGTAATTACACGTGCCCTGTTTAATTTCAAGTCCTACTGTGTATGGTTTTTACTTCAAGTATGAACCAATGTGTATGTGAAAATTAAGCAAAAATACACAGTACAATTTTAAAGAAAATTTAAATTAAACCAATTTAAAAGTTGTTATGAGTGTAATAGAGTGTACAAACATAGCAAGGCATGAACAGCGTATTTTCTTCCCTATATGAACATCTGTTACGAAACGTGACTTGCTGTTATGGCGGAGAGAGATAGAAATATGGCATCTAGTGACAATCATTCTACTGGCACGCCCTGTGCAAGGACGATGTTGCATTTCTAGCCTCCGTCTCTATCTGTATCGTCCATATGTGACGGCCTGAAAGACATACTTACTTGACATTTTTGAAACAAAATATCTTATTTATGTCATATATATATGATGGACCCAATAGTGCAGAGTGCTAGAGGACCCAATATGTATAAATTTTACTTATTTATGTGTAATGCAAAATGTGATAGTATAGAAGCCATATCATTGTTAATGATTTCGAAGTGAATTATGTCAAATTAACTTATAATGGGAAATACAACGACCGATTGGAATAAATTACACCCAATCGGGGTAAATTACGCCTATTCAGGGTAAATTAAATAAAATTAGCCTACATTGGGGTAGCATATGACCGATCGGATTATAATCTGCCCAAATAGCATAAATTAGTTAAAAATTACGACCAGTTAAGGTAAATTACGCCCAAATGGAGTTCATTACTCTCAATGTGTATATATGGTTGTAAAATACGACCAATTGGAGTAAACTATGACCAATGAGTGAAAAAATAATGAAATTACATACCCAACAGAGTAAATTACGGCCAAATAATGTAAATTGGAATTAATTACACCCTACTGGAGTAGATTACTCCCAATTAGCGTAAACTGGGGTACATTTTGTCCAGTTAGCATAAACTGCGGTACATTATGTCCATATGAAGGTAATTATACCCTATGAGCCTAAATTAAATTACAGCCAGTTAGCATAAATTGGGGTAAATTATACAAAAAGCTAGTAAAACACGCTCATTAAGGGTAAATTGGGTAAATAACACCAAATCGGAGTAAATTACAATAAACACTGGTGCCAATTTATACTAATTGGTCATAATGTACAACATTTTGGCATCATTTACTCCACTTGGGCATTATTTACCCCAGTAAATATTAAGTTCATGAAATTTACTCCATATGGTAGTAATGTATGCCACTGTATGCTAATTAAGCGTGTGTTATTCCGATCGAGTGTCATTGACCCCATTTAAATTAATTGGGCACTATTTTACCACGATTTATGGTAATTGTGAGTAATTTGCTCTTATTTATTCTAATATGGCGTAATTTAATAATATTGGATGGAATTTACCCCAATTTACATTCTCTTGGTGTAATTTACTCTGAATGAGCACAATTTACCTCAATTTACAGAAAGTGGGCGCAATGTACTCTGGTTGGGCATAATATATGCCATTTTGGGATTCTTTCCCAATTGGACATAATTGACCCTAATTAACTCTAATTGGACGTAATGTACTCCGATTAAGCGTAATGTACTCAATGGGTCTTTATTTTCCAAATATATGTTAATTGGAAATAATTTACTCCGAAATCACTTAAATGAATGGCTTCAAAACTATCTGATTTTGCATTACCCTTATAGGGGTTGAATTTGTGCATATTGGGGCCCTCTATCACCCTATTCTCTATGGTCCATCATCAATGAAACATCATGTATGTGTAAAGGCTGTTCACGGTAAAGTGAGTACTTTTGAGGCCCTAGTTACTTTTTTCTTTCAGCCATTTTTTATCCTGTAACCACCTATTTAAAATAAATCTTGCTATGTACGTTATTAACACAGTGTGTATATTCTACCCCACTCAAAAATTAACGTCTAAGCCTGAAGTAAAATACATTTACTTACTATTATTCCAAATGAGAGGGATTTCCAAAGTGCTCACTTTACCGTAAATAGCCTTATATGTATATATTCAATAGAAATAACACTTGCAATATTTTGTAAGGCTCCCATACATCAAGTAAAAAATTATTCATTTTCAAAACGTATTTTACAATACAAAAAACACAATGGAAACCTATGAAAAATTTTACGATAGAACACGAAGGTGAAAAATTCTTTACTTGCACTATTTAAAGTAATTAAATTTTTTAATTAACAAGTAAACATTGAGAAAAAAATGTTAAATCAGTCGTTTATGGCGATATGATATTTATGTTACAAATATTTACAAAACACATAATTTTACTTTAAAACAACCTTTTACAACCCGAATATTAACGTATTAAACACCTCATTGAAAAGGTCCAAAAAGATTTTTAATACAATACATATCGTAGAACATGTACCTCATTCATTTGCTTACATGAGATTCAAGCTGTTTCACCACAAACGATGGAAAGGAGTTTTTAACTTAATTCTGGTAAATGTTTCTACACAGAGCACATAGTTTATTGGCACCTATACAAATGTAAACTTCTGGCAGTGGTTACTAGGGAAATTCAACCACAAAAATGTAATGCGCACTATTAAATCGCTTGACGTACACCTATAAAAGGACATTTATTGCGTTTTTGAGTTCGTCCTTTTCCTTAAATTAGTATAGGAATGCCGACTTTGGAACATGGCATCTGGCAAGTAGGAACCAGGAGCCATCCGCCGTGATGTCACAGGCGCAGTTGGCGGCCATGTTGGTCAGTGCAGTCCGTCATCTTGGCAGGCGTCACAAATAGGGCGACCAGTTCGGTCGGTGCAGTTCGCCATCTTGGTAAGCATGACAGCCAGGGCGGCCATGTTGGCCGGAGCAGTTTGCCATCTTGGTTGGTGTCACAGTCAGGGCTCGCGGCCATGTTGGATGTATGTCCAACCTCATCCCTCCGACAACCAGTAACCTTAGAAATTTGTTTAATAAAAAATGTTAGTAAAATTATTGTAATTAATAATATTTAAATAAAAACTCAATAAAAAATTATATAAAATTAACAACCACCAGCACCCATCCCCTCACCGCACATCACCAACCATCCCTCCATCATACACCACCACCTACCACCCCCATTCCTCTCCTCGACAACACCATAACCCACCCCTCCCCCACCATCATCCCATTCTCTGCCCCACCCACTCCAATCACCGCACTCCACAACCACCACCTTCCCTCCTTCTAATACCCTCCCCAACCCCCTGAACAACAAATTTCTAAAATTCGAGTTACATATAATGTTACCCCACCCTACACCCTAGAAGTCTAACAAACACCCCCATACCCACACTCCTCTACCCAAATTAATAATTTGCCTTGCATAAAAATTTATCCCTCCAACCATAACAATCAATGGTAAATGCACATTAACCACTAAATTACGACTATAACACATATTTACTGATATTGGACACTATAGAGTATGCTAAATATTTAGTTTGTTAGCATTTACCACCAGAGAGCTCCCATGTCATTCATTTCCAAATATTTTTAGCGACTCCAAACATAAAATATTTCTTAATAATATTTAACATTTTATGGTCCATCTTTAAAAAAATAATAAAACACAACATGTTTAAAAGAAACGATTTTAGTTGCTAATGTACAACATATGAAAGCACATAAGCCCTTGAATAAAAATCTTTATAAATACATTTTCCTCTTCCACTGCGAGTTCACCTCTCGATGTCCGCTTCAGCGTCCCAGGAATATACAAGGACAAGGAAACCCCACCACATGATGTGGCCCTTCCATTAGATCGTTTCAGCACCTTCTCGACCAAATACTCGCCCGGAAAATTCGTAGGCTGGATATCCTCGGTGTAGAAACCGGCATGGATAAGTACGTTGTTCAGATCTCCGAGATAGTAGGTCCTCGGTGAGTAGTTGCATATACGTTGCACACTAAACAGTTCGGGGCACCAATTCGCTGTGAACCCTTTCTCGAACACGCCTTTCTGTTTGGATATACGCATAAGGTCGCCGATTTTGGCTTCAGGCTCGTGTGGGTCCTTCCTCTTCGGAATGGCCTACATGGTCCGAAACAGGCAGTCATCCTTGACGTCTTTGGGCTTCATACGAGTTGTAGAATTAAATGTAGAATTATACTCACAGACGAGTTTCGGCAGTAGTTCCAGCCACTTGTAGTTTCCGTTTGCCGCGAAATGCTTGCCCATGCTGCCCTTCAGAGTCCTGTTGAACCTCTCGCCGATAGATGCTTTGAAATTGATGTACGTGGAATAATGATTTATGTTATGATTTTTCATCATGGCCTTGAACTTTGCATTGTAGAATTCCTTGCCCTTGTAGGTTTACAAGTTAGTCGGGATGCATCCTTCATGCAACACATCCACCATGGCTTCGGTGATGTCACATGCATTCTCCTACTTGACCTGCTTTGCCCAGGCGAATTTGATATAGGCATCGATCACTGTTAACATGTATTTGTAGCCCTTGTTGATCCGAGCATGTATCATCTCGACAAGGTTGGCTTGAAATAGGTCGTTCATCCCACAAATTATGACCTTACGACGATGGTAGTAGCGCCTGGCGCCCGCATGCAGTTTGTGGGCTATTCCCAACCGACTCATCGTATGTATACTCCCTCCTTCAATTCTTCGACTTCGGATATAATATTGTTGGTGTGCGAGAAATTTTCAACCCTTTGCGAAGCGACGTGAAGTCGAAGTCTATCCACCAGATCGTTCGGGTCGTCCCAAAACATGTAGACGATGTTATTTTCACAGTCTACCTTCTTCAGACTTTCCTCACTTTTCAGTGATAGGCCACTAAAAAGATCTGCGAGAATGTCGATTTTTTTAGTGATCTTCGTCCTTAAAAGCACTGGACTCGGGATTGTTATATACGTAAAGTGTAAGCGTGAGTTCAAGCAATGTCTTGTACTCCAGCAGTTCGGATTCTGCAAACTCCTTGGGCGACTTGCGAAATAGAAGTTTGTAAAGCCCGGAGGTTCCACACATCTTGTAATCGCCTACTAGGATTATCCCACCTGGTAGAATATCTGTTTCATCAGCATATAGGAACCATTTATAATTATGCATGTATACACCGTATGATGTATTATTATTACGAGATGCGTACGATCGTAGGTACCATCGAGCCAGAGCATTGGAATTGAGGACTATCTTCTGCACCTTTTTCTTGTGTGCCAAATCCCTATCCGATTTATCATCCCGATCCGTTTGTAAGTTATCATGTTTCCTTTTCTTCGTAGGCTCTGCAGTATCGTCGACTTTAGTCTTCAAGACTGCTGATGCCCCATCGCTCTCCCTAAGTACATCAAGGGGTGGAGTAATGGTCTCATAGATTTCTTCATTTTGTAAGGGCGCGCGAAAGTCTACTTCTCTTGGCGAGCAAATACTTCGAGCGAACCGACTGTATCACTCGATGCAGGTCAATAGCAATGTCCGAAATCACGCTGAATATAGCCGATTACTCTTGTTCTCTTTTAAAGGTTTAGTCTTGTGTGTCAGACAAACGATTTTCGATTCTTTTCAGGTGTTCGCTGCAGATATCCAGTTAATCCCTGCTATGGTTTTGAATATCCGTTTTCGTGGCGAGGCGGGAAATCAAGGTAGCGAATGTTTGCTCTATGGAATCTTTCAGCACTTTCACATTATCATCTATTTGTGCCGATGCCACATTCAGTCTGTCGGTAATTTGCCTTTGAACACTCGTTATGTGCTCGTCCATTGCCATCAAATTGCTAACGATCTCGGTTTTCACACATTATATCTTCGCCCCTAGCTTGGACAAATAAATGCGAAAGAATTGGCTCTGTTCAGCTAACACAATGCATACTTCCAAGATAAAGCTATTACCAGTATCAAAGACGAAATGTTTAGTAGCAAGATCTCTGGATCGTTCGGGTCCGCCAACATTTAGAATTATGATTCTACCGGCATTGCAAGTACCATCGTTTCTCGTTACGAGACAACCCCATCTTCGTATTTGTCAAGACACAGCATTAGGCTACTTTGCCCGAATTTCGATAGGTGGTGATGTGTGGGTAATTGAGGGGATGTATGGTGGTGGTGTGCGGTGAGGGGATGGGTGGTGGTGTGTAGTGAGGGGATGGGTGGTGGTGTGTAGTGAAGGGATGGGTGGTGATGTCTGGTGAGGGGAGGGTGGTGGTGTGCCATGAGGGGTTAGATGGTGGTGTTTGATAAGGGAATGGGTGGGGGTGAGTGGTGAGGGTATGGGTGGTGGTTTGCAGTGAGTGAATGGGTTTTGGTGTGTGGTTAGGTGATAGGTGGTGTTTTCGTGAGGAGATAAGTAGTGGTGTGCAGTAAGGGGATGGGTGGTGGTGTGTGATGAAGGGATGGGTGGTGGTGTGTGGTGAGGAGATGGGTTGTGATGTGCTGTGAGGGGGTGGGTGTTGGCGGGTTTTAATTTTTATGATTTTAATGAGTTTTTAATTAAAATATTGTTTAGAAAATATTTTTTAGAAGAATTTTCATTAACAATTTTTATTAAACTAATGTTTAGGGTTATGGGTTGTTGGGGTGATGAATTAGGACGAATATCAAACATGGCTGCGAGACCTGGCTGTGACACCAACCAAGATGGCGTACTGTATCGACCAACATTCCCGCCAAGGGTGTGATGCCTACTAATATGGCGGACTCCACCGACCATCATGGCCGCCGGCCACGCCTGTGACATGATGGAGGATGGCTTCTGGCTTCAACATGCCAGATGCCATATTCGAAAGTTGACATTCCAATACTACTCCTTTATGTATTTACTTCTTACAGTTACTTCTTGAGTTATAATAGGCTGACACTAGTGCAGTTACCTCAGTTTTAATCAATTATCAATACTCAATAGTTTTAATCATTTCTGTACAAAACTTCATCAAAAATGGTAAAATTATTATAACCAATGCTTTGAGCCAGCAAAGTGCAAATTAAAAGTGGCACGGAAATAACCATATTAAAGAAATAAAAAAATTAAATTTCTATATTTAATATGCAAAGGATACACACATTATTTTCAATAATACTGTTCTTGCCCTAAATACACGCGGCTTACACAAAAACATTATAATGGCATGCATATAAATTATGCTTTTTTTAATAAAATATTTTTGCACATTCACATCAATTTATCAATATATTGCATTTTGAAGAATAGCAGACTTTGCCAAAATTATCTCCACCAATAAATATAAGCATCATAAAAATCTGCACTATAAAATAGAACCAATGAAAATAAAAATTGGCACTTATAAAATATGTAGTAGTTCATATAAAAACTTGTTCAATTTATTTTAAAATAATTGTGTATCCAAAAAAAAAATAACAATTTCAATGTCCTATTTGCTTTAACTTCTATGTTTCTATTAAGAATTTGTATGTGTAATTGTTTCATTCATAGACTTCATACCCTGTTTATTTTTAATTATTTTTCATCAACTATCCGATGAAATATACTTTATTTGCTTGTCATATAGAGAGCAGATTGAAGTTTGATGGTTCATATTTATTTGTTGATCTTCATCTTAGTTTTTAAAACTCAACAGAGATATTCAACTTTTTGAGAATTGTGTCCATTCTTATATATTTACAATTATATATACAAAAATTATAAAAAAGTTTTTAAATTGTATAAATTCTACAAATTAATTTAATTATAAAAGTAAATTGTTGTCAATAACCTTGAAGCAATCCCTATAATAAGAAAAATGTAATGTCTTCAGTTCTCTCTTTCAAATAATCATAACTACGATCCCTTTGACTAATCATTCTACGTTGAAGATTGTATTAGATTAAAAAAAAATTTTCAATCAGCAATGATTTTAATGTTAATTCTATTTATCATAATTTTTGTTTTTATATGAACAATTAATCACATGCAATAGTATTCTAAGAATGAATGAATAACATTTGTTTATGCATATTTTATTTTCAATGGGTTTATAATGAAATTTATTATTTCTGTAAATAGTATCCGATTATGATATTGCATTTCTAAAATCATTGTAAGCAGGGTATACTTTATAGAAAAAAACGTTCATCAAAATCCAAATTCCATTATTAATTTGGAAAATGTTCATTTCTTCCATTTTATCATAAATATTGCTTACATTAAAATTACCAGACATAGAGGAATGCACTTATTAGTTGATATTGTCTTTTATTGTATTTATTTGTTTTAAATCCCACAGTGAGTAATTATGCATGTCATGCTGTATATTAATAAAATTATATTTTCTTTAGAAATTGAATGTATTTGAACTAATAGGAATTTCTGTTTACAAAAGCAGCCAGTAATTAAATTTGTTCAGTATATGAGGTTGTTTATATATTTTGACTTAAAATTATAAGCTGCAGTTGCTTCACATTTAAAAAAAAAAGGCCCCATTATTTAGAATTTATGATGAATAAAATTTCTTCTATCAGCATAATAATTAGTAACCATAACTTTATCAGCTTTCGTTTGGAGAACCTACAAACTATTATTATCTAACGAATTTCCAAATAAAGTAAATTTATATCCACCCTTAAATCAATAACATTATTATCTCTAACGAAACCAAACATATCCTAAACCTCATTCGATTTACAACTTTTAACAGACTTAATGACAAATTGACAATCATCACCACTTATATGAAAAAATTTTCTCCAGGCAATCTTAACAATGCATTTATCATTGTCTATATTATTCCGAGGTTGTCAACAGCTTTAATTATATAACTATGATTTGATATTTCAAAAAAGAGAGCAATTAAAAGAAAAATACATGTTATATCAGCAATCCTATATTTACTATAGTTTATACTTTATTCCTTTTCTTAAGGATTACATGGGATTCATTTGGAAAAGAAAAACCTTCACAAATAGGAATACCGAATTATATTTAATAATTGCAAAAATTAAAATTCCCACTAGTTTTCGTCTGTATAAGGAACCCAGCACACAGGAAATGTGCAAGACAGAACCTGGCTAGTAACAGCTAGCCGACTAAGATCTGTCACCTAATGATATACCGATGTCTAATGCAGGGAGCAGTCCGATATAATTATGAACTGTCGGCAAACAGCTGGCAGTATCAACAAGAAGTTACTGACATAACTAATAAGACTACTTTCCTCAACATGGCTGCAATAAATTTTTAAATAAGTCGGTAAAAGCTGAATTGGTTGGTAGGACTTGTCTTCTCATTAAAAGCAGTATCATAAGAGATGAAACCAGAAACTTATGCAAAATTAGAGAGACAATTGCAAGTACACACCTGCCTTACCCGGAACTCGAACACAAGAAACCTCGTACAATACACTATTGTGCAATCAATGGCATTACGGATGTAGGATTTTATCTTCAACTTCGAATTAAATCCGTCTAATGTTTCGATTGATAGGGTTTACAAAATAAAATTTTTTACAGGGTCGTCATTTTAAATATAACTGACTGAGCCACTAAAAACTTGTAAGTTTGCATGGTCTACCATACATCTATTTGTGTGAAGAATTTGGTGAAAATCGGTTGATTGGTCTTCGACATATGGCAAAAAACATCCACATTTTTTATGTGACGATCTTTATAAATCGAGGACAAAAAAGTTATGTATTATTCATTCGATGATTGTACACTACCAGTATACAAAGTAAACCTCAATTATATATAATAGTTTTGTATATATAGCCCACTAAGAAAAAGTGTTATTGTAGCTGCCAAACTGAAAATAAGTGTCTTACACTTAAAAAATACATATAGTTATATGGCCTACCACAATAAAGCTTTTTCGCCAATTCTGTTGGAATGGGTTGAATGTTTCCCGAGATATGACGTAAAAACTTAATTTTATTTGTGGGGCTATCTTACAAAATGGCTGAGAAAAGAGACTCTGTATGGGCAAATTTAATGGGTGGAATTTATACTGCCAGCATAAAAAGTTAAGTGTTGGAATTTGCTTCGTTAACAAAAGGTACCGCACTAAAATATTTATACAGCCACATATTTGAAAATAAGTACCTGACTAACGTAAAACATCCTGGTTTACACCACGTGCTTCAGTATTATTAGTTTGCCAAATTTCGTAAGAATCTGTCAATTGTTTCCCGTGATAATACATAATAACTTTCTTTTTCATGTGGAATTTCCTACAAAATGACGAACAAAAGATGCTCCATCTAGATGCACTTGATTGTTTTATTACATATATTGCTAGCATACAAATATAAGTTTGAATTGATTGCATTTTAACGACGATATAGCACTGTAAGCCAAGATGACTATGTTGCCGCCATTTTAAAAATAAGTGTCTGACGTTTTTAAAACATACAATTTTACATCATCTGCTGCATACTACTTGTCTGTAAAATTTGGTAGGAATAGGAAAATTGTTTCCTGAGGTATTACATAAAAATATATTTATTCATTGGCAATATCTTACAAAATTGTGGAAAAAAGTTTCTATGTATGGGCACATTTGACATTTGTAACATCTGCTGCCAGCAAACAAACTTGAGTTGGAATTGATTTCATGGTTTCGACGATATAAAATTCTAAATTAAGATGACTATATAGCTGCCATGTAGAAAATATGTCTGACATATCTAAAATTTATCATTTAACATTACCTGCCACAGTACTACTAGTTTATTGAATTTGGTAAGAATCGATTAATTTTTTTACCGAATTATGACAAAAACTTTAGTCTTTCAGATGGCTCTATCTTACAAAATCGCTGACAAAATGGTTATGTTTTGGTAAATATGATGCTTGTAATAGATACTTTCAGAATACAAAATTTGCTTGAAATAGTTAAAATGGTATAGCAGATATATCAAATATACCTAAAATACTTGTATGGCTGCGACTTAAATATTAAATGCATAACAAGTTTAATATCTTAGGATATTTACCTGGTCTGTCATAAGTATTACTTACATGCCAAATTTGGTGAGAATTATTTTGATAGTTTTCGAGATGTAATGTAAAATTCAATTTTTTTAAATTATGTTCTATCTTTCAAAATAGTGGACTAAAAAATTTTCCATTTCTAAATTTTATGCTTATGCGATTCTCTACTAGCACACAAAATTTGATTTAAAGTGGTTTAAAAGGTTTCCGAGATATGACATATCACCATAAATATAAAACTGGCCACCATTTATAAAGTAAGTGCCCGGCATGAACAAAAAATTTAAGTCAGGTGTCCTTACTAATATTTGCACTGGTGGAAAATTAAAAATGAACTCCTTCATGCAATGGTCCCACATGAATTGAGGTTTTATTGAACAATTATAAAAATTGTACACTGGAATGAAAATTATTACAGGGTCGTACACCCATGGACAGAGGCTACAGAATGTTGTGAACAACAATGTCAGTATCTTGTGTAGCCACCTTTAGTGACGATACAATCCTGCAGTCGTGTGTAAAGACTATCGTAAAGGTGTCGGATGTCATCTTGGGGAATAGTGTTCCACGCTTATTCCACCTGTTGTTGCAATTGGTAGAGGTTTGTTTTCGGTATTGCAGACCATACCAAACTCCGTCCCATCATGTCCCACACATAATCATTGGGGGACAGATCGGGTGACCGTGCTGGCCAGGGGAATTGACGAACATCTTCAAGAGCACATTGGGTAACACAAGACATGTGTGCACAGGCGTTGTCCTATTGGAAGAGTTCATCGCCTTGGCATTGTAAGAACGGCAACAAAATGGGCTGGATGATGTTCTAGATGTAGCATTCAGTGTTCTGTGTTCCCTCAACATACACCAGAGGCATATGGTCATTGTAGACTATTGCCCTCAGGCCATGATGCCAGGAGTTGGTCCTGTATGTTACTGTAATATACACTCTGGCTGTTGTTGTTGTCCTGGTCGGCGCCGCACTCGCAAACGACCGTCACTGGCGCCCAGGGCAGAATTTGCTCTCATCACTTAACACAACTACACACCATTGATCCCTCCAGTTGCGTCGCTCCCGACAACATCCGAGGCTGGCTGCATGGTGATGAAGTGTGAGAGGAAGCCTTGCAAATGTCAGCCTTGATGGTAGTCCAGCATTCAGTAAACGGTTGGTGATGGTGCTAGCTGACACCCTGGAAGCAACAGTGGCCCTAATCTGCGCGGTTTTCGCCATTACACCAGCAGTGGCTGTTCGTCTGATGCGGCGGTCCAGGCGGGAATCCGTATGCTGCTGCCATCTGGAACTAGGTGTATGAGCATGTACACCATTGTTGGACCACCAGCACCACCAATGATGCACAGCAGACACTTCACATCCTACGCATTGCGCGATTCCTCGGAATGACCATCCAGCCTCCTTCAGGCCCACAATTCAACCTCGTTCAAAGTCCGGTAATTGCAAGAAGTGTGGTACTCTATGCCATGGTGGACTGTCTACAATGCTTACTACACACAGGTGGATGCTTGAAACAAAAGACTACTCTTTCACCGAGTCAGTTAGAGTTGTATTGGGCTCAGCGATGTTATACCTAGTACGCGGTTTCTACTCTGTCCACAGCACAGCACTGCTTATCATTGCATTAACTGCCCATTATCAATGCCCCATGCGCTATGGTATTTCTATGTCACCACTTGAGTGGTGTTCTTTCTTCATTTTTCACCAGTGTATACATGTGCCGAGATTTGTGAAATTCGCTTGACACATTGACGTGTAACGCATATTGGGAGTATAAACCTCGCTGACCTCCCTGCCATTTTATCCTCCCCACGAGCGCCTACCAGTTGATACGCATCACGAGACATGTGGACAGCCAGGACAGGTCAACCCAGAGGTTGGATCGCAGTCACATGTGTCAAGGTTGTGCCGAGTAAGAACTGGCATAGCACCTTCTGGGTGCTACGTAAATACGTAAGAAAGCAGGAGAAATTACAGAGCCAAGCTAGAGCACCTCTAGCTTCACAAGAGAAAATGGCTGACAAGCTTGAAAGTGGTGCCACGACCACTCCTCCCCCCCCCCCAGCCAAACCTAGGGGCAACTGGCACACGCGCCGCATAAGGAGAGCTGACAGGGTAAGTTTTAGGGTGCAGGTCACCCCTCCTTCCACCAACACGAACCANGTGAAGTATTCGATTCTTCTGCGCCCTCCTCCACACCCCTACCCCAACAAGGGAAGGCATGTGTACAGTCTTAGGGAGGGGATCAAGAGAGGATATAAGCGAATTTAAAATAGAAAAGGGATTCAGTTTTTAATCACTGTGCCGAGAGAGTCAGTTGCGTCGGAAATCGCAAGAGGACGTCGGAACGAGAGGAGAGCATCGAGGAGCGAACCCAGACGAACAGTCAAGGGGAGACGGCAATAAACGCGTGCCTTTTCCAAGGCCGCACACATCGCTGGATCTCATCCACAGCCGACCACATACCAAGCACTACAAGCAGTGCTAAGTATCAAGTCGTCAGCCAAAGAAGGGCCCTCCCCCTACATGTCGCCCACAGTTAATCCGAGTTAGTTAAATAGAGTACCACACCTGGGAAGTGTTTCTGTATATCTAAACTCGAGACAATATAACCAACCAGTAAAGTTAAACACCAGAAGACTACCTTATTGTTTACCCTCAAACTATCAGGCACCATATAGTCTGTGCTATTTAACCTTAACTTAGGACCCTATAACCCACAGGTGGGGAATAGCATCAACATTCAAAAATTTAAAATGGGAAGGCACACACATGCACATACAAACACAGCCATGCACAACTACACGCACATACACACAGACATGAAAATTATATCTTAATCCTTTCTTTCCTTCAGAATATAAGCTAAACACACACCGGTTTGGAACCGACATGATAAAAAAATGTATACTTAAATGTTGCTGGCTATGCAATGTCTTGATGTCGCCACAAAACCGGGTCTGCAATGTTCGTATGTCGCCACGATACCGAGTCTGCGATGGCTGCATGCCACCGAGATGCCAGTTCTGCATTGGCAGAATGTCGACATGATACCGGGTTTGCCCCTGCTGTATGTAGCCAAGATGCTGGATCTGTTGTTGCTTGATCTCACCACGAAGTCATGTCTGCAACAGGTGGATTTCGCCACGATATCAGGTCTAATGTCGCCAAGATGCCGGGTCTGTTGCAGTCTGTAGCGGCTTCGTATTCATCCGATTGGCAGTATGACCATGCAAATAAATATGTCTTTTTTTTTCTGTTCATGGTTTTAAGAAATGTTATTTTCTCTTTACACATACTAACTACAACGTTTCTGTGCATTAAAAATTGCCCTAGCACATAGAGGGGTAGAGCATAACCTGTATTAGTGATTCAAGTCGGGAAAAAAGTTTGCAGACAGCGCACTCTCATGGAATACGCTGCCTAATCCTTTAGAGATATAACGAAATCATGTACAAAAGAATTGTATAAAATTACATCATCTACAAAAAAAACCTCTGGTAGCATATATCTATCTTTAATAGATATGTACTAATAAGCGTATTTACAATTTAAATTATGCAGTAAAAACAAACGTAAAATTCACTGTATTTTCTAACCATAAAGAACTTAATCTTCATCAAAATTAATTAATTAATTAATTGAATCCTTCAGGCATGCCACCCCACAATCTGATTTTAAAAGTTGGAGCTCCCATAATTTTATTGCGAAATATAAATCCACTGAAATTATGCAACGGTATTCGATTACAAAGCACTCAAAACAAACACGAGAGTACTTATTTCTTCAGAATATAACAGCATGTTTGCTGACATGCTACTGAGAGTCGGCAATGGAGAGCTTCCAATGGATTGTGGAAAATTTTCTTTCAATAGTGATATATGTGTTTTAGTCACAGACCACCAACAACTGATAGATAACGTATACCCTGAAATACACGACCTTTCAAATAAGACACTGTCATGGTTCAAAGAAAGCGTAATATTATCGCCTACTAATGAACAAGTTGAAACATTTTTATGAATTAATGCTTGCAAAATTCAATGCGCAAACATAAGTATATTACTCAGAAGATGCATTACTCGACAGTGAAGATGTGCACAACCCCACAGAATTTGTTAATTCATTGAATCCTTCCAGCATGCCACCACGCAAACTGATTTTAAAAGTTGGAGCTCCCATAATTTTACTGCGAAATATAAATCCACCGAAATTATGCAACGGGGCGCGATTACAAATAAGGAGTTTAAAGAGTTATCTCATTGAAGCTAACTGGCTGCGGTACTTGAGAAACTTTTTTAATACCTAGAATACCAATGATTACCTCGGATTTGCCTTTTAATTTTAAAAGATTCCACTTTCCAATAACAGTTTGTTTTCGTATGACCATAAATAAGGCATAGGGTCGAACACTTAATGTGGCTGGAGTGGATTTGAGTGGAGCATGTTTTTCGCACGGAAAACTATACGTAGCTCTTTTGCGTGTCACATCAAACAGAAATCTTTTTGTACTGGTGGTCGGAGGCAAAACGATTAATGTTGTATTCAAATAAATTTTCGGAACCGTTATCATATAATACTGTTATATTAGAGATGTATGAATGTGGATAAAGCGAAGGAGGTAGGTATGTCAGGATAGTGGTAAATGGAGGTCCATATTCTCTGCCTACCCCTCTAAGAGACAGGCATGATGTGTATGTATGTATATTATATATGATAGTAGTTTACTTATTTAATATTATATAATAATTAATGTAATTGTCTTTTCCCTATTTATTTATTTGCATATCGCTGTAAAACTAAATTGTACCCGGGCGTAGCCTGGCCGGGTCGTTAGTACTTAAATATTTACACTTCATGTATTGTACAAATGTAGCAGGAACCTGGAATATGGGGGTGTCATAGAGGCTGCCATAACCCTATTACTTGGCAACTGATTTGCTGGAGGAATTTACATGACACTCACAGAATGTATGTAGGTTTATAGTGAATGTATAATAAATATTTTTGTAAATGTAACTATAATTTAGATATAGGAAAGTTAACATATACGAAGGCTGATTCAAAAGTCATGGCAACTATTGTTTATGTCCCGAAAATGATCCAGTACAGGAAATTAACTGTGTAGAGTGGAAATTATCCGACAAGTATGTTTTAAAGGTGACACCACATGGGGTATGGATGCAGGCATGCCCGGCTATGGAACAAAGACAAGCATGGCTGCTTGAAATCAATGTGTAATTTATGTATTCTCGTACATCCTGTGTACACTCATTTGAACATGTTCATATTGTACATGTACAAGCTGTTTAACATATTTCAAAATAATCTCCGAAGTTGTCCATGGTTCATTGCTAGCGATGAGGAAGACGGGAACTACCATCGGCGGCATCATATCCGGCAATGTGCATGTGCGCTACCTCTCGTCGAAATGCAGTGACGATGTCTTGTTTGTTGGCAAAGCGTTTACCACGCAATGGGCTCATCACTTTGGGAATAAGATCGTAGTCACACGGACTAAGTTCGGGAGAATAGGGAGGGTGTGGCAAAGTTCAGCTGTAACTGGTTTTGTCAATAAATTTATATAGCCACCATTTTGAAAACAAGTGCCTGATCTACATAAAACTTAGCAGTTTACACACCTGCTTCAGTGCAAATTGTTTGCCAAGTTTGGTAGGAATCGATCAATTCTTCCCCAAAATATGACATTAAAAATCTTTTTTATTCCAGTGGTGCTAAATTACAAAATTACGACAAAATATGGTTTGTGTAGATAAAGTTAATAGTTGTAATATGTACTGCCAGCACAAAAAGATGATGCTACTCCCCATCTGTGGTGTACAGGGTGGTTCGTAGGGTCCTCAGTTAATGTTCAGTGGCACAGACTATAAAGTGCCTTGAAGGTTGAGGGTATATCGCCCAATTACTTCATAATGTTTTGGGTTTTAACATGTTTAATTGCCCGGGAATTTATTCATACATTCCCGGAACTTTTCTGGAAGTTTATACATACTTTCCCGGCACATTGTGCCGAGAATTTACTCATACTTTAACGCCCTGCAAGTTCTTGGCCTGAAGGGCTGATTACAGTATCCTGGCTATGTTTCCGATGCTGTGGGGGCATTAGGTGACAAGACACATCCCTGAGTGATGACATGGTTACTTATCTGCACTTGTTGCGGGGTAGAGGTTCCGGCAGATGAGGTCTGGTGAGTTGGATGGCCCGGATACTTTCCGGCAGCTGATGAGATCTGGTGAGCTGGACGGCACCTATTACAGACCCTCGGACTGGCTGTTGTTGGTGTGCTGCACTCAGCTGGCTTCCTCTCACCATGGTGCTACTCGTTGGAGCTCACAACTCGCTCCTGGTCTCAGCATAGGGTTGTAATTGACCTATTACTTCCCTATCACATCCTGGAGAGGGACTTCTGGTGAGCCCCCACCCGTCCTTTTCGGCTACAGGCTGCACTGAACTTATCCCACTAGCTCGACATGACGCTCCTCGTCAGAGCTCACCACTCAAGTCCACCTTCTCAGTGTGTTATAACTGACTGATGCTGTAACTGACTGACTGATTTGATTGACAGACTCGTGTCACAGCATGGTGAAACTATTTCTCTGATGGGACTCTGGTAACTGTCTAACTGCTTCTGCCCTGCGCCCTGCATTCTGCGTCCCGATATGGCTGACTCCTTAATGTTGTGATTCTTGTCCGGCTGATTCTGTGCTCCCCGTTCCCAATGCCTGTCGCCATATGCGTCCCGGTGAGGCGGTACCGAACGCCACGCCACCTGCCGCTCGTCGGCTTTCCGGGGATGGGGTTTCACTGACTGTCTAATGCGACTGACTCAGCCGGGGTCCGATCTCCCCGGCCTCGGTTTCTCTCGGTGTGCGCTCCTAATTGACTGGTTGACCTCACTGACGTAACTGATTCTCCCGGTGTGGAGTATCGCAGCCTCCAACTGCTCCGATATGACTGAACGACTGACTCTCTCTGTGTGCTGATAACAACTGACCATCTGATGCCCCACCCTCCCCGCAAAGAGGGTTATATTCGCTCTTGGCTCCCTCCCTCGATTCCTACACATGTCTCCCTTGTTGGGGTAGTGGGGCGCAGTATAACAAACACTTCTTACATGTGCCAAGGTTCTTGATGGTTGGTGATGAAGGGGCTGGTGTGGGCTAGTTGCCCCTGCCATATGCTGTCAGCTTATTCTCTGTACGTGTTTTTGACATCGTGTGGAAATACACCCTAATATCTAGTCATTTCTTGGCGTTTACAAATTTCACTGGGCTTGCAAGGGAGTTGGGGGAGGAGGTACGAATGCGGCAAGTGCCACCTCACCTTGGCTTGACATCAGTATGCTTTTATGGGCGACACATATTGTCTGGAAGTCCCTACACTGGTTTAAGCTGGTGGGGGGTTAGTGACAGCGCCGCTTTACTTAATATATGTGCCACACGTCAAATCCCTCCTTGTATCTTCGGCCTTACACTTTCCGTGCCAAAATCTCGGTTTTCGGTATTTGGTTGCATCTCTAATATTCCTGTACTGTGTTGTCTGTGTCTATGCCACGCTGCCTCGCCTCCTGTCAGGCTATCGTGACTTGTTAATTCGCGTGGCTTGTCCTGTGGACTGGGACAGCTGACTAGGACCTCCCGCCCTTCTCTGTTCCTTCAACCCTGCGGTCTCCTAATATTGTAGCCCAGCTGTCGTCACTTAAGGATGCACGCCCCTGCAGATAACAGGCATGCCCCTGCCTGCAAAAAGGGCCTAACCCTCTACCTCTGTACTTACAAACACAAGGCATATATTCAAAAGGCTAATTATCAAACACCTCGCAGGCCTCATACATTGAGAATAAGAGTTAACTTTTTAGGTTTATTTGGGATGTTTTTAACACTTCTATAAGTCCATGGTGTTAGGGGTGGGCACAAAAATACTGACGGACTTTTTCTGGTTTCTATTTCTGCTGTGGTTTACATGTTACAGCACAGTGTAACTCCTGACTACATATTTGAACTCGCAAAAATAAAATACACAGGGCCATACACATCTAGGACATGCTTACCTTACAAAGCTTCTTACACTGTTTCACACCTTTGTACAGGATGACAAACAATTTTACATCGTTACACAATTATACAAGATGCCCTACATTGATCTCTCCAGATCACTTTACTTCTACCTTAGTTGATCTTCTGCACTTCAGTCTAGTGGGAAGGCGGAGACATTCTTGGTATATGGAAACAAATCAGGTGGCTTATGGTCAGTATATTTGCACAGCTGCTGCCAGCATTTACGTTTTGGTGACATGGTATTTATATTTACGTCGGCGCATAGGCCATACAAATAAAAAAACCCTCTTATCTGTTAGGATGGGACATTCTGTTCCCACATTCAACTAATGTCTGACGGCACTCTGCCGGTTTTACAAATTGACTTCCGATTACACACAAAGCAAACTGACTCATGGTATGTTTTACTGTTACAACGACTCACAAGCCATGGAAGAACAAAAAATAAGACCCTTATCTTATCTTGCCTCTGAGCTGTTGCCAGCAGTCTTGCCATTGTGTCAAATGTATGCATACAACTCTCTCGAAAATAATTAGAATCACATTCGAATCCAGTGCCTGGCTGATGGCCTACATTGGTACCTTATAAATGAAATAAAATGACACTCAGTCACACTTATGTGTGGCTTCTACATGCATTTCGACTGAAGGCCTACCTACACAGGTCAAACTGTAAACACTGTGTCGCACTTATGTTTCGGCGCACCTAGGTTGGCAGGTCGGGTTTCCTGCTCTAGTTTTTCAGCGGGTGACATAGGTAAACACTTACCCACCGAGTCTGTTTCTGTCGGCCGCAGGGCGTCATGTTCCGCCTCGCCCTGTGAACCTGGGTGATCTGGGACAGCTGTGGTGAGGGTGGGAAGGATACCTTTCCTTCCTCTCGTACTGTTGACTCTCTGGATTGTTGCATTGCAGGCTCGTCCTCGGATGTGGCTGCGATCTCCCGAGTTAGTTACTTGGTCGGTGCCTTCGTTTTTCATCTCTTCGCTTCTCGCCTACTGTCTGTTCTTCGTTCACTTTCTTCTTGCATGCGCTTGTTTTTTACTTGTCTTCGCTTTCGCCTGTCTGTCCTCCTTCGCTCGTATTTCTTCCCACTAATCTTCCTGTGCGCATATACTTTTCTGGCCCGGTGTTTCTTATCGGCTGACGCAGTTCTCACTCATGCTTCCTGCTTCGTTATCGCCTGGTGGCGCTGTGGCTTGGGTGTATTATCTGAGATAGCGCGCGGTGCTCGAGAGTAATAAAGGAGATAGTGCGTACGGCACTGGGTGGCCTAGTGGCATTTATTGTTTTTGTCCACTATCTCTCCCCTTTATGGTTCACCCTCCTGTGATCTACTGACCCACTGCGGTTCTTCTTTTCGTTTTTCTCGTTTCTAAGAATTAGTGGCCCCATAAGCGCGTCTCGCTGGCACTCCGCTTATCCTGCCTGGCATCGTGGTTATTCACCCATCCTCCTGACATGTTCTTATCATTGACATTGGCCACTATTCAGGGCACTCATGACCTAATTTACTTATCGGCCAGCGCAGTATTTAACCCCTGTCCGCCTGTCCTACTCTATCTCACGTCATTTCCCACTGTCCAGTGGAAATGTTCTCGTTTCCCCCGTTTCCGCTCCTCGCTACACCTCCTCGCTAACTTCTCGTTCTCCCTTCGCTACTCTCGTTGGCACTCGCTCTCTCGTACCTCATCAACTCTCGCAATTCTCGCCACTTTCACTACCATCCATCATCCAATGGGTTGTTGTGGCCTACTTCTTCGCTATTTGCTCCTCGCTAAACGCCCTTCGTTCTCCTGCCTTGCTCTCTCGAACTCGCTCCTATGCTCATCCTCAAAAATTCATAGTTTGTTTGCCTCAGACTTTTGACTCATGGCGGGTTTATTAACGCTGTAGTGGGCACCGCGGGGGGTTAAAACTCCCCGAAGTCTTTGGTTCAGCCTGACTGGTTCGGTAATCGGGTATGGGTGAGACCCCATTTCTCAGGTAGAGTCTGAATCTTGATTTGATCTCTACAGACTTAACTACGCCCCATGTTGGCCACCATTTTAACTTGATGCTACTCCCCACCTGCGGTGTACAAAGTTGTTAGTAGGGTCCTCAGTTAATGTGCAGTGGCACAGACTATAGAGTGCCTTGAAGGTTGAGGGTATATCACACAATTACTTCACCATGTTTTGGGTTTTAACATATTTAATTGCCCGGGAATTTATTCATACATTCCCAGAACTTTTCCGGGAGTTTGTACATACTTTCCCGGCATCTTGTGACGAGAATTTACTCAAACTTTAATGCCCTGCGAATTCTGGCCTGAAGGGCTGATTACGATGTTCTGGCTATGTTTCCGATGCTGTGGGGGCATTAGGTGACAGGACACATCCCTGAGTGATGATGTGGTTACTTATCCGCACTTGTTGCAGGGTAGTGGTTCCAGCAGTTGAGGTCTGGTGAGTTGGATGACCCTTTTATGTTCCTGCAGTTGATGAGATCTGGTGATCTGGATGACCCCTGTTACAGACCCTCGGACAGGCATCTTTTGGTGTGCTGCACTCAGCTGGCTTCCTCTCGAAATGGCACTCCTCGTTGGAGCTCACTTCTCGCGCCATTTTTGGCATAGGGTTATAATTGACAGATTACTTCCCTACTATGTCCCGGCGAGGGACCCCTGGTTGGCTCCCACCCATCCTTCTTGGCTAAGGGCTGCACTGGATTTATCCCACTAGCTCGACATGGTGCTCCTCATTATAGCTCACAACTCGACTACACCTTCTTGGTGTGTTGTAACTTACTTATGCATTAACCTACTGAATGATTTGATTGACTGACTCGCGTCCCAGCATGGTGAAACTACTTGTCCGATGTGATTCTGGTAACTGTCTAACTGCTTCTGCCCTGCGCCCCCCATTTCGTGTCACGATATAGCTGACCCCTTTATGTTGTGATTCTCGTCTGGCTGACTTCGCGCTCGTCGCTCCCAATGCCTGTCCTGTCGCCATACGCATCCCGGTGTGGTGGTACCGAACACCACGACACCTGCTGCTCGTCGTCTTTCCAGCGACTGGGTTTCACTGACTGTCTAATGCGACTTACTCACTTGGCCGGGGTCCGATCTACCCGGCCTCGGTTTATCTTGATGCACGCTCCTAACTAACTGGTTGACCTCACTGACGTAACTGATTCTCCCGGCACGGAGTATCGCAGCCTCCGACTGCTCCGATATGACTGACCGACTGACTCTCACTGTGCGGTGATAACAACTGACCAACTGTTTCCCACCCTCCCTGCAAAGAAGCTTATATTCGCTCTTGGCTTCATACCTCGATTCCTACATGTGTCTCCCTTGATGGGGGAGGGGGGCGCAGTACAACAAACACTTCTTACATGCGCCATGGTTCTTGATAGTTGTAGGAAAGGGGGTGGTGTGGGCCAGTGGTCCCTGCCATACACTGTCAGCTTATTCTTGGAGCACGTTTTTGATGTTGTGCAGAAATACGCCCTACTATCTCGTCATTTCTCCAGTGTTTACAAATTTCACTGGGCTTGCTAGGGGGGTGGGAGGAGGAGGCTCGAGGGCGACATGTGCTACCTCACCTAGGCTTGACCTCGGTAAGCTTAAATGGGCGACACATGTCGTCTGGAAGTCCCTACACTGGTTTAAGCTGGCGGGGGTGTGGGTTAGTGACATCGCTGTTCTACTTAATATATGCACCATGCGGTAAAGATAATATGGAGTTTATTAAATGTTCTCGATGATATAGCATTCTAACTTAAAATGGCTGTATGTTCGTCATAAAAATAATAAGTGCCTGACATACTATGCAAATTACCTACTTACTATACTGCTCGATTTTCACCTGTTTGTCAAATTTGATAGGTATTGGTCAACTGTTTACCAATATATGACATGAAAACCTTATTTATTCGTATGGCATTATCTTGCAATATGGCGTACAAAAGATGCTTCATGTAGACACTGCTCATAATTGTAATATATATTTCCAGCATACAAAGTTAAGTTTGAATTGATTAAATGATTACGACGATATGGCATTCTAATCTAAAATGCCAATGTAACTGCCACTTTGAAAACAAGTATCTAACATACTGAAAACCTGTCAGTTTACATTATCTGCCGCAGTACTATCTGTTTGCCAAATTAGAAATTTAATCGGTTTATAGTTTACCAAGATATGACACACAAACTTTATTTATGTGGTGCTACCTTACAAAATGACTGAAAAAAGTGGCTATGTGTTAGCATATATGATGCTCGTAATAGATACTTTCAACATTCAAAATTTGGTCGATATTGGTAAAAAATATGTAGTAGATAGAGCAAGGAAAGCTAAAATATGTGTACGTCCGCCACTTATAAATTAAGAACCTTATCAATTCAATCACTTACATTTACCTGGCCTGTCATAGTATTACTTACATGCCAAATTGGCTCAGAATTGCTTTGATAGTTTTCGAGATACAATAAAATTCTTAATTTTTTCATTTGGTGCTAACTTCCAAAATAGTAGACTAATAACCATATCAAACTCAACAGTTAATACTTACACGGTTTTCTACAACGATACAAAGTTTGATTTAAATTGTTTGAAAGCTTCCCGAGATATGACATATCACCTTAAATGTTATAATGGCCGCCATTTAGAAAGTAAGTGCCCGGCGTGGTCGAAAACTGTAATTTAGGTGTCCTTACTTATATATGTACCGAGTTTTGTGAAATTCGGTTGATAGTTTTAATAATTGAAAAGGGGGGGCACACATGCACAGACTCACACAAAAATATACACATACAGACACATACACCTACAGACACACAGACAGGAAGTTGAACTCACAAGCCTTTCTTTCCTTTGAAACGTACGGTAAAAATGAGGTCTGTCCCAACTAAAACATGTAAGTTTACATTGCCTACCACAGCACTACTTGCAGGTACAGTTTTGTGGGAATCTTTGAATGGTACTCGAAATATGGCATAAAACCTAAATTTTTAGGCTACTTGCTGATGGAAAGAAATGCTCATGAGATCATTTTCTTGTCTGTGTTGTTATGTATGTTGTATATGTGTGCGTGCGAGTCCTCCCTTTCAATTTTTGAACACGTGAACCAAATTGCACCAAACTCGGTACATATATAAAATTTTGTAAAGAAACCTGACCTTTATAGTTTTCACCTACACCGAGAACTTACTATAAAAATGGTTGCCATTTTAATATTTAGAGGGATGTATCATATCTCGGGAACCATTCAATCAATTTAAACCAAATTTTGTATTATGCCAGAACATCAAAAAGCATAAAATATTTAAATGGATATTTTAGTAACTACAGCATTTTTAAAGATTCCACCAAAAGGAAAAAAATTACATCATATCTAGAAAACTATCAAAGCAATTCTCACCCAATTTGGTAAGTGAGTAACAGAAAGGAAGGCCAGGGAAACGGGAGAAATTTAAATGTATTAGGTTCTTATTTTAAATAAGGTGGCCATAAATTTTTTTAAAGTTTATTTGGTATATCTAATATACCACTTAAACCATTTCGACAAACATTAGTGTGCTCAAAGAATTTATTACAATCATCATATATGCCAACACACAGCCACTCGGTAAAAATTACCCGATTCCTACAAAATTTGCCAAACATGTAGTACTACGGCAGATTATGTTTAATTATATGTTTTTGATGCCGGGGACTTATTTTTAAAATGGTAGCAATCAAGTTATCTTAGGTTATAATGTTATTTTGTCGAAACCATGTCATAAATTCCAACTTTACTTTGTAAGCGTGCGATTGATTTTACAACTATCAACTGCATCTACATGGTACATATTTTTTTCGCCATTTTATAAGATATTGCTACATGTAGAAATAAATTTAAATATCATATATCGGTAAACAATTTACTGTTTCGTACCACACTTGAGAAAAAAGTAGTACTGCAGCTGATAATGTCAAAAGACCTCATTATGTAGTGCACTTATTCTCGAATTGGCAGACATTGTAATTTAACCTTAGAATGCTAAATCGTCGAGACCATGTAATCAATTCCTACGTGTCTTTGTATGCTGGCACTAGATATTGCAATAATCAACTGTATCTATACGAAGCAGTCTTTTTCCGCCATTTTGTAACATAGCACCACAGGTTTTGTCATATATTGGGAAGGAATTTACCGATTCTTACGAAATTTGACAAACAAGTATTACTGTGGCAGATGATGTTAAATTGTATGTTTAAAATAAAAAAACTTTTTTTAAAAATTGCTGCCTCATAGGCATCTTAGCTTAGTATTTATACTTTATCGTCGAAACCACGTGATCAATTCCAACTTAATTTTTATGCTGTAGATATATACTACAACTATGAAATACTTCTGTTCAGGCCATCTGTTGCCCACCAATTTGAGAAAAAATTAAGTTTTCATGTAATATGTAGCGAAAAAATTGACAGATTCCTACCAAATTTTGCAAACAATAGAGTGCTTCAGCAGGTGGTGTAAAATGCTATGTTCTAAGTAGATCAGGCTGTTATTTTAAAACTGGTGGCCATATCAATATTTTAGATCAGTAACTTTAATTAACGAAACAAATACCAACTTAACATTGTATGCTGACAGTATCAATTAAAACCATCAAATTGGTTTATACAGAGTCGAATTAGCTAATACATTACATTCTTGCCCTGCATTTATGAAGATCGCCACATGACATACATGGAGGTTTTATGCAATATCGCAGGTACCAATCAACCGATTTCTACCAAATTCTTCACACAAATAGCGCTATGGTAGGCAATGTATATTATCTCGATTTAAGTAACTTGTTCACTTATAAAAATAATTGCTCTATAAATATATTACATTAGTAAACACTATCATTCGAAACAAAAGACTGTCTAAATTCGATGTTAATGCTCGGATCCAACCGGTTCGTTGCAGTTTATTTCACACTTCTTTATGGCACGGGGTTTACTGGGTTACAGATCCGGGTAAGGCACCTGTGTATTTTTAATTATCTCACTATTGTAGTATGTTTCTGGTCAAATTTTTATTTCTATTGCTTTCAATGAGACGACAAGTACTAAAAATCAACTCAACTTTTAGAAATTATTAAAAAATATTTGCACCCATGTTGAGGAAAGTAGGCTCATTAGTTATATCATTAACTTCTTGTTTCATATAAAAATCTCCATAAATTGCGGGAAAAAACTTTTATGATTTAGCTTATTCAATGACTCTCATAGATAATGCCTGCATATTAATTTCGGTTTGAATTGTTTGGGAGATATGGCATTTTAAGCAAAATTATTTTCATGTCTGCTATTTTAAAAACATGGGATTAACCTATTCTAATACAAATATAGATGAACTAAGAAGTAAAACTTGTAGCATTAATTTGTTTTGGGAATTATAACATTTTTTACCTAATAAAATATATAAATGCTTAACTTTGCATATAGTGATATCTTCCAAAATTATGGCAAAAAAAGTTTATATACTAGTTTATTTGCCACTTGAATAGACACTGCAAGTAAACAAAGTTAAGTAATAAATGTTTATCTAGTTTTGTAGGTAGAGCATACTAAATTACAATTTTTATATACCTGCTATTCTTAAAATAATGGTCTGGTCCATTTAAGCATATAAATTAGGAAAGCTTACCATTGTAAAACTTCTTCAGTTAATATGGCATGAATTGGTATATTTTCCCCCGAGATATGACATAAAAGCTCACATTTTCATGTGGCCCTATCTTACAAAATGGCGGAGAAATGAGACTCTGTATATACACATTTGATGGTTTTAATATACATTGCCAATGTCAAAAGTAATGTTGGAAATTCTTCATGGTTACATATATATATTATATTAAGCTAAAATATTTATTTGGTCACCATTTTGAAAATAAGTGACTTACCCTCTCCAAGCATATCAGTATTTATGGCCAGCCATACTTCTATATATTCGCAAAATTTGGTACGAATCTGTTTTTTTTTTCTCGAGATATGACAAAATTTTTATTATTTAATGTGATGCTACTTTACAAAATGGCATACAAAAGAAACTTTGTAGACACTTTTTGATGGATGAAATATATACTGCCAGGGTGCAAAGTTAATTTGAAATTGTTTATATGGCTGCAAAAATATAGCAAACTAACCTAAAATGTATATACTGCCACCATTATGAAAATAATTGTCGAACCCACTTAAAACTTACCAGTTTACATCTATATGCGGTAATACTATTTGTTTGCCAATTTTAATAGAAATCGATTAATGTTTTTCTTAATATATGACATAAAAACTTAATTTATTATGAAGGACTGTTTTACAAAATGTTGGATGAACGTTTCTCCGTACAGTTACATTTGATAGTTGTAACATATACTGTCGGCATAGTAAGTTAGGTTGAAATTGATTACGTGGATTTATAGATCTCACATCCTAAGATAAATTGTTTATATGGTCACCATTTTCAAAATAAGCGTCTGGCCTACTTAAATAATATGTATTTATAGCCTACTGTGGTACCATTTTTTTGCCAAATTTGGCAGGGATCGGTAAATGGTTTCGCGAGATATGGCATAAACGTTCGTTTGTTCACATAACTCTTTTTTACATTATAGTGGATTAAAGTTACTATTTTTGGCAGACATGATTATTGTAATAAATACTTTCACCTTATAAGTTTCATAAAAACTGGCTGAACTTTATTGTAGATATACCAAATAAGCAGAAATATTTCAAAAGCAGTTATAACCGAAAATATTACCACATAACAGTGATTATCACCTTACAACACTGGCAAAGCAGAAAGGGATAGAATTTCTTTGCATTTTTAAAAGATGACTATGTCATCGGCGCTCGTAGGAGGAGGATGTTTTTAACAACAGCTCCTACTTGCCTCTCGTTTTGCAGTGGTTTTAACCTGTCGGTTGGTGATTTATAAGTGTATTTTTTCGTCCCCTAGTTCGGCCATTGCTCGGTATGCGGTAAGCCGTTTTACTGAAAACACAAGCTTGTCAATAACTCGGTAATTTGTGGAACACGTCTACATGCATAGTGGGCAACTGTGAAAGGTCAAAGTGAATGCGGTCATTACGATTGTAAAATCTGTAGTGATGATTCATCTACGTTAAGTTTTACATTGTCGAAATATGAAAATAAAGTGAATAATTCTCCAGAATCAACCGAAAAACAAAACGCCGGGCAAGTGAATAATGCGCTTGAAGTGACACTCGTCGACAGAGAGGTGCAAGGACAAACTGATATGTATCGCAAGCCAACGGAAAATATAGAAAACATTGTTGAGTCAGTGTCGGAGGCAGTGTGTTAAAAATCTGATGATTATCTGACCAAGTAAGAGAACTGAAAGAAGATAAGTCATTACTACGGGCTATGTTACAGAGTATGCAAGCAAATAAATATAAATGCTTCTTGTTTGCATGTTGGTGTTACATATCCTCAGTCCAAAAATCTGATAGTCAAGTGACTGTAAATGGTTAGGCACCTGCTTCTAACAACAGCCTTTCTTCGTTCAGTAACCATCAGACTCAGATATATGGGAATGAAGTCCCACACAGTAAAACAATTTTTTTGTACATTTACAAAAAAAGTTAAGAAACGGATTGCCAAAAAAAATGGTATGTCATACGACAAAAAATCTTCGTAAACATTCCCATAAATGGCTTGAAAAGTGTACGGGTTATATTCAGTATTTGTACAAAAAATACTATAACCCACAGACGGATATTCTGTAGAATTACAACGATATGTGTATTATTACTCAAATTGTATCTCTGTAAAATCACAAGCTAGTATTTGGACTTATACAAAGTATTTTGTCTACTTGATTTTCCACATTAGTTTTTATGGAATAAAAATTTAAGTTCAGTCTAAACTCCACAGAACACTTATTATGTGGCCCGGTCATGCAGGCTCCAATCCAACGACGATTTTGAAAATTCTAATTTGGGCTACGAGAATCGTACACGGAACCGCTCCATTGGAAGCAAGTACACTAACCACTACGGCACAGATGTACCCATACATGGTGTTGCATTTTAATACGTCGTAAGTCCTTTAAATAATTTAATCTCGTGTTAATATGTGGTATTTTACCTTCAAAAGAGAACATCAAGTTTTTCTGTACTCGCGGCGGAACTGTAATTAGTTCTACATGTTATTACAAGGAGAATGTTAGTCCCAAATAAAAAAATTAATGACGCAACTTTGTAAATGCATGAGAAAATAAATGCTGTCTCTCCCAGTATATTGCAAGTGTAGCTGGATCGTTTACATATCACAATCTTACATAATTTATACAGAAATCAATTGCACCCTTATTTTTACTCAATGTGAGGTGGCAACAGGTGGTTCGTGGTGGACGAGTCCACTCTGTTTCCGGGAAGGGTGTGGATAGCCATGCTCGATTTCGTTCATTTCAGAGTAAACATAAACGTGGTTTGGTAATGCCTGCATAAAAACCACATTTTTCTGGGTTATAAACACTCTCACACTTCACGCACAACACACGCACGGGGACTGAACAAGGAATGAAGGAGGGCACACAATGGGTTTTGAGAGCACTATAACCACTGTGTCTCCTATGCTGCATCCATTTCCCCAGCGATATATTTTGCTGGGGACGTCTCTTGGCAGTATTGATCACCCCAAATTATCATGCCCTCAAAAAACATCTCTTGACGGCATTAAAGCGGGACGGTCACCTGACTCTGGCAGTACCCAGGGAGTAGCCTAGGTGTGGTGCACTCTGGTGTACTCCGCCGGCACAGGAGTCAAGGAGGGGGTGACCGCCGCTTTCGGGCCGACTGTTCCTAGTAGAGGGCACGTCGTGGCTGCGCTGATGTGGCGGGACGAATGGGCTAAGGGAGGAGGGATGAGACACTTGCCAACCTGGCCTTCTTTGTTACAAAATTAAAGTTGCAAACCCATAACTTAAGGAGGGGGGGCGGGCATACTTTTTAAACCAGTCAAAATTAACTTTGCCCTGTCGTCGAAGGAAAGAAGTAGCCATCATCATAAGTGGATTTTCGGAAGTGATGACTCATCGGCCTTTAGCACACATCTTAACTTGAAATTCTGAGTTGGTATCAGAAGTTTACTGAATATCAGTATTTCTGCAAGAATTTTATATAGAATTGCAGCTGTTGTTCTTCTAAGCGTACAAAATCAACAGGTTTGCAATATTTTTTGTACATTTACACAAATTTGTTTTCATACACAAATATTATTGCTCCACTTACACAAAAGTTTATTGTGATGTCATTATATATATGTATACATACACATACACACACGCACACATACAGAATGTCCCAGACCTAGTGTACCAGCAATTTTTCTCGAAAACGGTGCTTCCGAATTTTTACGGGTAAAATGCATTGTAGGAAAACCCTCAAGTACGGATTGAATGGTGAACCTTACATTGCCTTGAATCTGCTGGAAACAGAAGAAAACGGAGCCAACTTCACAATTTCAAATAGAAATATAGTACAAAATTAGTATAGTTGAATAAATCTCGCAAAACTGAACATCTTTTGTCAAGAAAGATTTTAAGTATGTGGGGCCGATTCGATGATATCAAATATCTCCCTTGTGCTGACGAGATCAACAATGCTTGAGAAACGAAATCGAAATTTTGTTGGATAATGCATGTTGGTTTACATAGTCTATCATAGAAAATATTTTTTTAACAATTTGGTGGAAATAGTTGATTGGTCCCCGAGATATGGCATAAAAACTTTATTTTATTAATCTATACTGTGTTACAAAATTTCCTTAAAAGAAGTTATATATACGAGGTTTCGAATAGATGCTGTCAGCATTAACGGTTTGGATTAATTGTTCAATATATATGCCAAACTTATCAAAATATTTACATGGCCGCCATTTTGTAAATACATTTCTGACACCATATAAATCATGTAACTTTACAAGACCTGCTGTAGCACTAATAATGTGCAAAATTTGGTGGAATTTAGTACAATTTTTCCCGGAATATCGCAAAATATTAAATTTTGTCACGTACACTATTTTTAAAACATGCCGGTAAAAGAGTCTGTCTGTATGCATAGTTGATGCTTCTTATGAATACTGCTAGCCTACAAAATTTGGTTGAATTTAATTGAATAGTTTCTCAGATGTAACATATTAACCTAAATTATTTATATTAATCCCACTAAAAAAAGGTTGCATCATCTAAAACATGTAAGTTTGCATAGCATACTTTAGCACTATTGCGCGTAAAATAAAGGCGGGAATCGGTGGACTGGTCCTCGAAATGTGGCATAAAACATCCATAATTTTTTTTTTGTTTTCAAGATTTTCATAAATAGAGGACAATCATGTATGCAGTAGCACATTCGATTAATGTCGTTGATACTGCCAATATACAAAGTTACGTTAGAATCGGTTATACACTTTTTAATATATAGCACACTGAGGTACAATGTTTTATAGTTGCCATTCTAAAAAAAATTATTTCGCATAATTAAAACATATAAATTAATATGGCCGGCCCCGGTACGACTTCTTCGCCAAATTTGGAAGAAATCATTGCGTTGTTTCTTGAGATATCACACAAAAACTATATTTTTGCATGCGATGCTATCTTACAAAATGGTGGAGAAATGAAACTCTGCATAGATAAATTTGATATATATATATAATATATGCAGCCAGCGTGCAATGTTTCAACCTAACTCAGTTTCGTAGGCTCGTAGACATAAAATACATAACTAGAAATTTTTAATGGCTACCATTTTGAAATAAGTGTCTGACCCTAATCAAACATCAGTTTACATTACATGCTGTAGCGCTACTTTCTTGAAAAATTTTGAATAAATCTGCTGGTTTTTTCCCTTGGGAAATGGCACAGAAATTTTAATTTGTATAGTGACGCTATCTTACCAAATGGTGGGCAAACTATATTTTGTGTGGGCACATCTGATGGTTGTTATATATAATGCCACCATACAAAGTTATTTTCGAACTTATTACATAGTTTCGACGATGTAACATACAAACCTAAATTAGTTACCTCTAGTCGCCATTTTGAAAATAAGCGCCTGCCAAGCTTAAAACATAATATTTTTCATCTTCTGCTCTAAAAATACTTGTTTGCCAAATTTGGTATGAATCTGTGAATTGTTTCCAAAGGTATGGCATTAAAAAATTTATTTTTTGTGTGGAGCTCTCGTACAAAATGGCGGACAAAAGAAGCTAATTGTAGACCCATTTAATGGTTAAATTATATAACACCAATATACAAGGCTAAGATGGAATTAATTATATGTTTTCTAAGATAAAACATAATATGCCAAAATGGCTATATAGCCAACTGTTTTGAAACTAGGTGTCTGCCATACTCAAAATATATATGTTTGCATCACCTGACGCATTTCTAATTGCTTGCTAAATTTCGTAAGATTTGGTGAATTGGTTTCCGATATATTACAAAACCTGTGGCGCTAACTTTCAAAATGTCGTTCTAACCTAGTTATTTTTGGTATGTATGATGCTTGTAATAGATCCTATCAGCATATAAAATTTGTTTCAAATTGGTTGAACGGTATGGTAGTTATATTATATAAAGCTAAAATATTTGTATGGCCATAATTTTAAGAACAAGTGTCTCATCAATTTGAAATTCATAAGTTTCCATGGCATACCATAGTATTACTTATGTGCCAAATTAGGTGAGAATTTGTTTGAACAGTTATCTAGATATAACAAAAAAGATTTATTTTAAGGCTCACTTAAAACAATATCCACCTCTAAATTTGATGCTGACACAATGCGTTGTCAACATACAACATTTCGTTTAAATCCGTTGAATGGTTACCGACATATGACACATTACCATAAATTTTAAAATGGCGGCAATTTCTAAGTAATTGCCAGCAGTGGTCGAATTGTATGAAAGTGAATTTTCCTTCTTAAGTAGTATGTGTGCACCGAATTTGATGAAATTCAGTTAACGTGTTTAAAAATTGAAAGGTAGGGACTCATACCCACAGACACACACACTTCCGGACACACATTCATACACAGACAGGAAAGTAACCTCATAAGCATTTCTCTCCTTCAGAAAATACGCTAAAAATGGCAAGTTCATATTAATGATAAATTGAGAAGCAATCCATCTTATTTTTGGAAATATGTAAAATTTATTAAAATAGTTACAGAGAGAAAATAACTTTACTATCAGCAATTTTTGTCATTCAAGATAAAGAATTTCTTGCCAATTCTTTTGATAATCATTTTTCTGAGGTGTACATTTAGTCAACTGACGGTATGAATTTTCAATGCTGAGTGAAGTGAAGAGATTTGGACAGCTCTTAACAGCGTGAAATTCAGAGCCGATGAGGGTGAAGTGAGGTGATTATGGAGCAGTGTCGGAATGCAAGGGAGGGGGGGAATGGGTACCCGAGTAAACCCGCCAACCAGCGGCATCGTCCAGCACGATTCCCACACGTGAAAATCCGGAAGCAACGCCACCGAGAATCGAACCCGGTTCGCTTAGGTGGGAATATAATAACAATTGAACTCCTGGGCATCAGTGCATGTGAGACGATAAATTTCAGGTTAGACAGTAGAAGTAAAATTAGCGTTGTGTACAATGGCCTCTGATGTCGCAACACTGAGCTGTTCATGCTCTGTTATTCTGGTCGGCTGTTGGCCATCATTTCCGCCATTTTATAGAAACAAATATTACTTTCACCCCAAAATCATTACAGAACTTAATTTTTTAAATAAAAGATCACCCCTTTTCACCAAAAAAATGTCCAAAAAATGGAAAAATGTCCCAATCGAGTCCTCAAATTAGCAAATCGGATTCAATGATCCACAATGTGGGAGCCTAAAAGTCTGCAAACCATCAAAGTGGATCCAAGGCTCCGAGCCAGGATCCTGTGGATCTGGGTGGATCAGCGGACACCAACCCCCTCCAGTATCTGGGCATGTGTCCTTGATCCCTGTGCCCATGACCTCGAACCCTCAAGAATTCCTAGGTATTTGAAAAATTCAAAATTCAAAAAAAAAAAAAAAAAAAAATCCAAATTAAAAAAAAAATACATAAAAACTTACTTAAAAAATGTTCATAAAATTTATAAAAAAATTAATTTCAAAAACTTATATTTCCGGTGGCCTCCCCAGCACCACGTTCAACAGACGATTAACCCCCTGCAATAAAATCACATTTTATTAATATTACCACCTCACAACTAACCCCACACAAACACACAATCAACAAGAAGTAACTAATATAATTAATGAGCTTACATTCCTCTACATGGTTGCAATTAATTTTTACATAAGTTCTTAAAAGCTCAGTTAGTATGTAGGACTTGACTTCTCTTTGAAAGCAATAACATTATAAATCAAACCAGAAACTTATTTAAGAGTAGTGAGGCAATTACGAATACACACATGCCTTACCCGGAACTTGAAACCAGAAAACCTTTTACAATAAGCTAGCGTGCAATCCACTGCATTATGGGAGTCGGATTCGGAGCATCAACTTCGGATTTAATAAGTCTAAAGATTTGAATGATAAGGTTTACTAACCTAAAATATTTACAGCGCTGCATTTTGAAAATAAGTGACTCAGTCACTTAAAACCTGTCAGTTGACATGACCTAACGTAGCGCTACTTAGGTGAAGAATTTGTTTTTAAATTGGTTGTTTGGTCCCTGAGATATGCCATAAAAACTCTATTTTCTTATTTGATGCTATCATACAAAATTGCCCAAAAAAAATATGCTCCTTATACGATGCTTCTTGCATAAAATTTTGGTTAAATTTGGTTAAAATATATAATATAGGTGACAAATTTCCCAAAATTATTTAGAAGCCACCATTTTAAACATCTTTGTCTGGTCCACTTAGCTCATGAAAGTTTACATGGCCTTCTGTAACATTAATGGTGTGCACAATTTGGTACAAATTAACTGGAAATTTCCAGTGTATAATTTGGTGGGAATACGTTGATTGGTTCTCGAGATATGGCGTAAAGCCTCCATAATTTTCATGTGACGATTTTCATTAATGAAGGACAAAAAATTAATGTAGTAGCACATTCGATGATTGTATATTGCTAAGATACAAAGTTAAGATAAAAAAGACTACATAGTTTCGTAGATATAGCACAAAAAAATTTAACGACTTTATAGCCGCCATTCTGAAAATAATGAGTCATACTTAAAAAATACATATACTAATATGGCCTGTAACAATACATCATCGTCACCAAATCTTGTAAGACTGGGTTGATTGTTTCCCAATATATTAGATAAAAACTTGATTTTTTATGGGTGGAGCTATATTACAAACTGACAGAAAAATAAGAGTATCCATATCCAAATGTAATGATTGTATAAGGCACTGCCAGTTTACAAATGATATTTGGTAATTGTCTCGTTGATAAAATATACTGGGCTAAAATATTTATATAGCCACCATTTTGAAAATTTGTGCCTGACCTTCTTAAAACATACCAGTTTGCACCACCTTCTGCAGAACTATTTCTGTGCTAAATTTGGTAGGAATCGGTCAGTTGTTTACTGTTTTGTCATAACAATCAATTTCTTGGTGTGGTACTATCGTACAAAATGGCTACCAAAATATGTTTCGTGTAGTCACAGTTGATAGTTGTAATATCTACCACCAGTGTACAAAGGTACGTTGGAATTGATTACATATTTTCGATGATTTAGCATTCTAAGCTGAAAATAGCTAAATTGCTGCCATTTTTAAAATGTCTCACGTGCTTAAAATACACCACTTAACATCATCTGCATCAGTACTACATATTTTGCAAATTTTCATAGGAATCTGTAAATTGTTTCCTGGATATGACATAAAATATTTATTTGCATAGTGCTATCTTGCAAAATGGCGGGAAAATTCTGACATGTATAAAACATACAACTTGACATTTTCTGCATAAATACAACGTGTTTCCCAAATTTGGTACGAATCGGTTAATTTTTTTACCGAAATACGATATAATAACTATATGTATTCGTATGGCTCTATCTTCCAAAATGGCTGACAAAAGTGGTGATGCTTAAACACATACTTTAAGAATACGTACTTTTGTAGAAATTGTTTAAACTCCATGGAAGATATAACAAATAAACCTAAAAACATTTGTATAGTCGCCATTTTGAAAATGGGTATGTAATCAAGTTCAATGACTTATGTTTACCTGGCCTACCATATATTTATTTAACTGCGAAATTGAGTGAGAATTGGATTAATAGCTTTCGAGATATAATGTAAAAACTCTATTTCTTCATTTAGTGCAATTTTCTAAAATGGTGGAAAACAACAATTTACACCTCAAAATTTAGGCTTACCAGACGCCCTGCGAGCATAAAATTTTTTGTTTAAATCGGGTGAATTATTTCCGAGATATAACATATCACCTTATAAATTTAAATGGTCGCCATTTTGAAAGTAAGTTTTTGACGTTGTCTAAGTATTATATGTGTACCAAGTTTTGTGAAATTAGGTTCATGCGTTCAAAATTTTTATANCACACAGTCACATACACACATACACACACAGGCACACAGTCAGGAAAGTGTTATCATAAGTCTTACTTTCCATCAGAAAGTAATGATAAAAATTGAGAAAATTAAGAAAATTAAAAAAAAAAATTTAACCGAGGAATGAAAACAAAAATCGAGAAAATTAAAAAAAATGTTAAGCTCTTACAAGTCTACGAACAAATTACGTTACTCATTAAAACTCCCATGTTGAATGTCAGCGACCTTATCGTTGACCCCAATGACTTTGACCTGGTGCCCATAACCTGGAATGTCTTTAAACGCAAAAATCGTGATTTTTACCACAAAAAATATCCAAGAAACATTTTAAAAACCTCCAATACATTTTAAAATTCCAAAAAAATTATTTAAAACAACATTTAAAGACTTACATGCAGGAGGTCAGGGGCTCGATGGCAGGTGGAGCGATCAGGTACGAAAATCCCGACACGAAGGCAAGCAGACGAATGACCTCCCTTCTATATATCGTTGGCTATAGAGTAGCTCAACCTACTGAGCACATGTGCGTGTCTAATTGTGGTGCGTGTAGTGCTGATTTTAGCATGCGTGGTGCTGATTATGGTGCTGATTGTGGTGTGTGTGGTGCATGTTAGTAAATACGTAATGGGTCTTTTAGTACATGATTCATGAATAGGAGGTAGGGGATTTATGCAATCTTATTTGACGTCACAGCCCGGGATCGCAGCTAGCTGCCATGTTGGATGTAAATCCCCCCTCTTCAGCTCAACAACTCGTCACACTGTAAAGCAATATAATAAAAATGTTTTTAATAAAAATTATTTTAATAAAAGATACGTTTTTGTGAAATTATGATAAAAATTAAAAAGTATCTATCCGCCACCTTGGATTTTTAATAATTATATCAGATTTCCTGGAAAACAACTGACGATAATGTCACTGCAGATCATAATTCCATTTTTCTACTTTTCCTTAATTTTATGTAAAAAAAAGGAAATGCAGGCGAATAATGTTGCAGTTATCTGGAGCATCGGGTGATATATTGAACTCCCCTCCAAACAACCCCAAACTCTAGGAATTATTTTAATAAAAACAGACATTAAAAAAAAATTTGCAAAAATGAAGTAATTTCGGCTTGCCGCTCTGGATTATATTGGCTTTCCTGTGGAAAAAATGAAGTGTGTGCCATCGTTGCGATTCTAGGAGAAGTGATCGTTTTAGCAGACTGGAAATTGCGCGTAAGGTAACACTCAGTAAACACGTGCGTGCAGACGAGGACAGCTGCAGACACACAGCAAGGCCGGGTGAAAGTCGTGAGTTATCTTTTTACGGGTGAGCCCACTCGGATTCGCAGTGACCCTGATGCGAAGCATACACGACACGCGTGTTTATAAGCGACACCGCACGTGTTTATCAGTGATGCACTGTCGGCTCTTACGTTACATCACCGCAGTGACATGCAGCGGCTCCAGTCGACCGGAGTCGACAGCTCAAGTAGGCGGAGGTCCACCCGATGCACGGAGAATTACGTTCGAGAGATCAGAAATGGGTGTGATATGTTTTGAAAAGTCATCAACCAACTTCATATGTTGCATATGTGCGTACGTCGTATGCAAATACAGCAACATGACATATAAAAATGTCATTCCAAACAGTCTGAAATGTAGTGGACGGACAGTTTTACTCGGGTTATGCTCGCGTTTTTGTTTTAATCAATCCTTTGAAAAAACCACCACATGTATTTACATTCTCGCATGTTTCCTAAATATGTTGTGTATTACAGGCTTTTTATACTTGTATTAAATACCTTGAAGTATTCTTTAAATTTAAATTACGTTTTATTAATAAATTCTAATGTTTCATTAATATGAATAAAAACAGAGAGAAAATAGGTGTGTTGGTCCTTTGATGTAATTTTATAGACTCAGTTAAGGTTTGCTTGCATGAAAGTAGATCATTAGCAGGGACTCAGAAAAGTTGGAAGTAGTCGTAAATGGACAAGAGGCAGCATCCCTAATGTCGAAGGAAGCAACTGCTATCGTAACGTAATATCCACGGTAAATATACAGACGAAATGGTGAAAGATTTATGCATGAAGCAAGACAGGTGTTTTAAGCTACGTGATAAATAATTTATCACATTCGCTGTTACACTTCCAAGCAGAAATTTCGGCTCGAAACTCCTTCATTGTGAATAATGTTCGAGCCATAACGTATCAACAATACAGTCTTAAAATGAAATGTATTTTACGGCCTACAATCCGTGTTTTAAAAATTAATTCGCGTCAATCTTGCAATGCGTCAATCGCAGAATAGTTTGTCAATTAATTTACTGTATGCTGGTACGTGTAATGTTTCCGTACATGTTAGTACCGAGTGGTACGGGTTGGATATGAGAGAAATGTGTAATGATAATTTTAGTCGTTCAAGTCCCGAGCAGAACAGAGGTTTTTTTATAGTTTGTGTGCAGAATACCATCAAATAACTTTAGCGGACGTACTTTTTTTCACTCCTCTAAAAATCTCTTTCCCGGATACAATAGTAGGAAAACTCTATAGAATGTTACTTCGTTTCATAATCAAAAGATAGAATGGGACAACGAGCACTACTAGATACCGTGTGATAACGATAAACTGTATGTAGCTAACAGGAGCTGCATTTTACTTGAGCAGAATACCGCAAAATAATTTTGACGAACGCACTTTTATAAACCGAAATCATTATTTGAATAATATTGCATTACTGCTATTTTTCCGCGGTGGCTAGACATGTTGTTGACTCCCTAGCGAGACCGTTGTGGATTTTTGTTTGTGTTTGGTGGCCTTACTCGGGTGTCTCCCACCTCATTTTATTAGCTAATTTCATGTTCACATTTTGTTAAGTAGATAAGTTTTTTCATTGCTATAATTTTCCAAAATTTTTTTTTTGTCATACTGTATATGATGTGCAGTTTCTGAATAAAACTTATTTCTGTTTGTGGGTTTACTCCTTGTTATTCAACGTTTTGCTTCCTTTGCACTTTCCGTTGCACGACTAAAACATATTTTTGAAAACTTCTTCATACTCTGCTACGGAAAACTATTTAAAAAAATTATATTGTTTTAGTGACAATGGCTTTTATCATGCCAATACAAAGTTAAATAGTATGTGTTGGTCTAGAAAGATAGGAAAATATTTTTTTACAGCGATATCACGCTGGAGTTATTACGAGGCATGCAATAAAAGGTATGTTTTAATGTCACGTGCATTTTTAAATGAAAGTCGGTGGCTTAACAAATCATATTAACAATTTTCTGGAAAAATTAGCAGTGTGCATATTCTATTAAAATTTTAGTCAGCACGAGGCCAAGAAGTAAAATTAACTTTTTTATACTAGCAGAGTTTTATGTAAGCCCCCTCCCCCTGAGTATTTTAAAGGACACTTTAAATTACGTGTAGTATAAAAAAGTGTTCATGCATACAGCGCCAGTGTGTTACAGGTGTTGCTGAGCCATTTCTTTCATCAGGCAGACAACAGTGTGTCGCAAACGTTTCCTTCTGTTTCGCCAATAGGTTCAGTGTCATCTACAGTTTTCGTATGTGCATTCTGTAATATTACGTGTAGTGACCGTTACAATGGGCTGTGCCATGAGCGCCAGTGTCCGCATAATCCCCTGAAGGGTGATATAGAGGCGTGTGGAAGGTGTGGTGCTGCAATAAGTAGGAAAGATAATTACGAGAAACATTATAAATCATGTACGGGCAGTGTAAAATGGGCAGCATCAACAGCATGTAAATATTTTAGTGCGATCTTCACAAATTTAAGCAATGCACGAAGGCACGAGTCAATCTGTCAGTTTTACGCGGATAAACCATCATGCACATGTGAATCATGTGGTAGGTATTTCACGAGTGCACACACATTGGCAAATCATGTAGTGAGATGTAATGGTCCTCCCCCAGTAAACACCCACGACTTGAACAGCCGTAGTCACGGTTCCGACATCAAGGCCACGAATCGTTGCTGGTTCAGGAGGAATTAATGCATATGAATTCACCAAGGTGGAAACAGCATTCAGGGGCAATTTAAAATTGTATGTTGCAGGAAATATAAACTCTGAGGCTAGAGATATATGCACGTGCTTGGGACAAATGCGCCAAACTATTATTTGAAAACTGGAAAAATAGGTAGCAAACAATGTTGCTATAGAGTAAAATGTATTCTTAGAATGTGTTTATGGGAATCTGGAGCCTCACGAGGAAGAATCAACCAACAGGGCTTTTAAAACGAAGAATGTGCTTTTTATAATGCTGAGAATATTGAAATTGCCGTGGCAGCTAAAATCATAAAGTTATGTCAAGAGGCAGATGACTACTAGGGGAGAGGTAGTGGTTGGATTCTTTCTGCTGTAAGGTAGCTGCAGCATCGCACTAATAACAGAATTTCCTGACGCCATAAAATCAAGCATGCAGTAATAAACCCACAGAACCGCGAGAACCATATGTGTTTCACGCGGAGCCTGCTCGCCATACGTGTTGTACGTACACATCTCCCACTATTCAACCACTGCTGCAAAGCACTAGAAAGGAAGTTAGATNGAAGCACTAGAAAGGAAGTTGGATTTTTTTTGGACTAGAATTCCCAACACTGCTGCGTCAAATTAAAGTCTTCGAGAAGAACAACCCTGCTCTGTCAATCAATGTGTACTCGCTCACCGGCGAGGAGATGCTCGTGCCCACACGAGTTGTAAAAGAAGAAAAGTAAAAATAATTTTGATCTACTACTGCTAACGGCCGAAGATGCATACTCGCATTATTCCTACATTATGAACTTTTCAAGACGTGTGCGTCCCCAGGTATTGGCCCACAAGGAGAAAATGCATATATGTAAGCATTGCTTTCATTTTACCATGACCTGCCGAGAAAATCGGGACTGTCGGCAAGCAGTGTTTAGAAGAACACACGAAATATTGTAGCCCACACGCTCCTGCAAGAATATAGATGCTGCAGAACAAAAAAAAAGTGGCCGAAGACCTGTGTTAAAATTGAAAAATCACAGGAATGGCGACAAACTCTCGATTGTTATTTATACGGACTTTGAAGCGATGCTTAAGCCGGTGTAAACATGCCAGTCAGACCCCCCCCCTCCTAAGCCGCACTCATACAATTTGCAAAAACACGAGGCGCATTTTTATTGCTATTACATATATGTGGACTATAGTGTAATTCCAGCCAGAAAGACTGCCATCCTGCCTACAGAGCCTCAAATGTACACTGGCGAAAATGCCTAAAATAACTTTATGAATGATATACTCAAAATGGGTTAAAATGTTAATGGAAATTTATGAAATAAGCGAGCCAATGAAACCTCTGGATCATCTACATCTCTTGTGCTATTTCTTAACCGATGAGTGATGCTCCTGCTCAACGCCATTAGTAATGGACCACTGCCACCTCACCGGCAATTACATATGTGCTGCACGTAACGAATGCGGTATGCTCTGTCGCTGCCCCAAGAAGCAACCTGTATTGTTCCACAATTTGATTTACGATGAAAATTGTATTATTAAACAGCTGGTCTATGACGACAACGAAACCATCATAAACCTGCACACGAGAAGTTTACTACCTTTTCTAAATATTTTATGGAAAAATTCTGCATTTAGTTTACGGATACATTTAGACTTATGTCCGCAAGCCTGGCCACCCTGGTCACCAAGAAAAGAATTAAAAAACATTTCGAGATTTGTCAACAATGAGGAAATGGAACTTTTTACACGCAAATGTGTTTTCCCTTACGATTACATTGATTCGTGGCGGAAACTGGACGAACCGCAACACCCTACCAACGAATAAGTTTACAGTAAACTTACTCATTCGCAAAAACATCTGAAAAATATTACCTGCATCCCATGAAGGTTTTGCATACATTTGGATACTGCTCACTGAGGGAGTACAGTGACATTTATTTGAAGACCAACTTTGGTTTTTGGCCGGTGTTTTTGAAAATTTTCATACCTTGTGCTTTAAGGCACTATGGACTCCACTGCGTTCGTTACGTGAGTGCTCCCGGCTTCTCCTTCGATGCCATGCTAAAAATGATGAGGGTCGAACTTGAATTGTTAACAGATTACGATAAATACTTATTAATTGAAAGAAAAAAAAGCATAATTGGAGGTGTGGCCCAGTGCATAAAACGACATGCGGTGGCAAACAAGTATCTTCCNAAAACGACATGCGGTGGCAAACAAGTATCTTCCAGAGTCTTACAATGCCGCAAAAACCCTCACTTTCCTCAATTACATAGACACGGATAAGGTTTACGGGTGGGCGATGTCACTACACCTCCCTATACGAGATTTCCGGTGGGTCGATGCCAACATAGATGTCTTGGGTGTGCCCGACGACAGCATCATTGGCTATGTACTGGAGGTGTATATCGAGTACTCCGTAGCTCTGCATGCAGCTCATAAAGCCTGCATTTCCTACTAGTCAACCAGCGTCCCCCAGGCTTCAAGTGTCCGAAATTAATGACACCATTAGAGAATAAGATAAATTACATTATTCATTNAACCAGCGTCCCCCAGGCTTCAAGTGTCCGAAATTAATGACACCATTAGAGAATAAGATAAATTACATTATTCATTACATTAATTTGAAACAAGCACAAGAATATGGGTTCAAAGTTACAAAAAAAATTCACCTAGTGCTCCAATTCGAGCAAGACTGGTTGCAAGAAATGATTTTGAGCGCGACTTTCATAAACTCGAGGAAACCACCTGTGCGAAGTATTTTTCTCAAGGGGAAACATAACAATAATGGACACATGCAGTTTATTCAAGGTGATATATTAAAAAAACCACAACAAGAACTGCAAGTATTTGTCTTTGAGGGTCAGCAAGTGTAGCTGCCAATACATCATGCTGCATCGATGGGAACTGNCAAGAACTGCAAGTATTTGTCTTTGAGGGTCAGCAAGTGTAGCTGCCAATACATCATGCTGCATCGATGGGAACTGATTCACGGGCGATATAATTATACCGTTAATGCCAAAGACGGAATGAGTGAACTGCATTGTGCATTAAAGTTGGTTCGCGCGAAATATAAACATGCGAGACTTTCGCATAATATATATAAATTTAAAAGAAAACGGCTATCAGCTCTAAATACCAATGACAATGCCACTCCTGCGGCAAAGAAAAGTAAATGTAATATATAATAAAAGACAGGAGGTGAGGATGATCATGAAGACAGCATTAATGAAAATAAACATGAAGACAGTGATAGTACTAAAGACGATGGCGATTTTCTCGATGCTCTGACACACCCCTCCACCACATTTGCTACAACGAGTGACATGAAGAAGGCAGAAGACGCTGAGAACACTGGCTACATATTTCCTGATGACCAGAATAAAATTGTTGATAGACTCAGTTATTTGACCCTTTACAACAAGGTGGAAATTTCTCGCACGTTATAGAGATATCTTCAATAATTAGTGAACTGAAGGAAAGGGGTTATATCTCATGATGCGATAAACTGTTTTCTTCTGATATTGTAATGTGTAAAGTAAGCATAATATTCTTAAAATAAAATTATTATAATTTAAATTTTTTGTACTGAATCCTTTTATCCCTTATAACTTTAAAGTGGTGCTATGAGCTTTCGACTATTAAAGTAAAGATCTGCATACAGAATATTAATGAATACTGTAAGTATAAAAAATGCACGGATAGTGGACTGCATACAAAACAATAATTATATCGATATGCACAAATTTGGAGACATTTGAAGAACGGATGTAATTTCTATACATATGGGTACAAACCGAGGTGCTGATCGAAGGAACGGGATTGGTCGAAGAATTGGTAAGGGTGGGCGATTATTGCGAAGGAGAATTGCAATATAAATGGAAATATTCCGAAATATTGACAGAAAGATTGCGATATTGCTCTAAAGATTGCGAATGGCTGATGGAAAGATTGCGAGATTGGTAAAAATATGGATAGAAAGATTGCCATACTGATCGAAATATTTTAAGNAATGGCTGATGGAAAGATTGCGAGATTGGTAAAAATATGGATAGAAAGATTGCCATACTGATCGAAATATTTTAAGATTAATGGCACGATCGATGGAATGATTGCGAGATTGGTCAAATGATTGATGGAAAGATTGGAATTTTAATGGAAATACTGTGAGACTGATGGAAATATTGATGGAAACACTGGAAAATGGATGGAAAGATTGGAAAATTGTTGGAAATATTGCGAGAATAATCGAAATAATGATGAAAAAATTGAGAGATTGGTCGAATATTGGGAGACAGTTTGAAAGACTGATAGATAGTTGGATGGATGGAATGTTCTGACATTATGACCTATGGTATTACTTGTCTGGTGGTATGGCTGGTATGACTAGTTGATAAAATATTTATTTCGTATTGCTGGTTCTCTTCAAATGACATTATTCGTGGGTAACGACTAGTGTAATGATAGGTTTATGTAGCCGAGGATTGGTTTTAACAATGTTAGCAAATCGAATAAATAAATTGGGAAAAGACAATTCATTTATGTGAAAACAAAATTATAAAATTATACTATGTTGGCCTAGGTTTTTAACTGATTACGGAAACCCAAAGGGAAAGAAAATTTTTTTACCCGATAGCCAAGAAGTAGAGTATCGTTTTTGGAGTGTAGCTGTGCAACTATCGCGTAGTTACCACATTTCCGCTTTCCAGCATCGATGTATGAAAATCAAAGCGTGAATGTCATCAAGCTCTAGCTTTTGAAATAAGTGTACCTGGGTACTACTTTTTGCGCTTGACTGAGGGATCTTAATCAATCACCAAAGTTAAGCAACATTCCCAGCGGCACACATTTGGATGGGTGACCATATAGTGTCATAACATGTGAGCACATCCGGGTTTCGGAAAGCACGTTAAATATTCTGTCCCGGTTTTTTATCGATTAATAGCCGTCGTTAAGCCATTTCAGAGGTCCTTGGGTGGGCTGATAAACTCTGACACCAGAGGAAAAAAATATTTCGGTCAAATTCCAGGCGTTGCATAATTGCGTTTTTTTGTTATTCCACAGAAACCGTACAATTTTCCGGGATTAGAAGTAGCCTATGTCCTATTCCAGAACCTAAAGTACCTACATACCAAATTTCATCAAAATCAATTTAGCTGTTATGGAGATGATTGGTAACAAACATACACACAAACACACAGACTTTCGCATTTATAATATTAGTAAGATGATACTGGAATATTATGTAGGCATAACTGCTTGGTTTGAGAGGTTATGATATGGCAGTGGATATTGTGTGACGGTTGGAATATCTGGTTAAATTGTTATATAATATTGTTTTATATATGGTTGCTTGGTGGGAATGCTGGACAGCATATTTTATTACAATGATNAATGGCTGATGGAAAGATTGCGAGATTGGTAAAAATATGGATAGAAAGATTGCCATACTGATCGAAATATTTTAATATTAATGGCACGATCGATGGAATGATTGCGAGATTGGTCAAATGATTGATGGAAAGATTGGAATTTTAATGAAAATACTGTGAGACTGATGGAAATATTGATGGAAACACTGGAAAATGGATGGAAAGATTGGAAAATTGTTGGAAATATTGCGAGAATAATCTAAATAATGATGAAAAAATTGAGAGATTGGTCGAATATTGGGAGAAAGTTTGAAAGACTGATAGATAGTTGGATGGATGGAATGTTCTGACATTATGACCTATGGTATTACTTGTCTGGTGGTATGGCTGGTATGACTAGTTGATAAAATATTTATTTTGTATTGCTGGTTCTCTTCAAATGACATGCTCCGTGGGTAACGACTAGTGTAATGATAGGTTTATGTAGCCGAGGATTGGTTTTAACAATGTTAGCAAATCGGCCCGGCTTCGCCGGGTACAATTGAGTTTTACCATGATACACTAATAAATAAATTGGGAAAAGACAATTCATTTATGTGAAAACAAAATTATAAAATTATACTATGTTGGCCTAGGTTTTTAACTGATTACGGAAACCCAAAGGGAAAGAAAAATTTTTTACCCGATAGCCAAGAAGTAGAGTATCGTTTTTGGAGTGTAGCTGTGCAACTATCGCGTAGTTACCACATTTCCGCTTTCCAGCATCGATGTATGAAAATCACAACCGTGAATGTCATCAAGCTCTAGCTTTTGAAATAAGTGTACCTGGGTACTACTTTTTGCGCTTGACTGAGGGATCTTAATCAATCACCAAAGTTAAGCAACATTCCCAGCGGCACACATTTGGATGGGTGACCATATAGTGTCATAACATGTGAGCACATCCGGGTTTCGGAAAGCACGTTAAATATTCTGTCCCGGTTTTTTATCGATTAATAGCCGTCGTTAAGCCATTTCAGAGGTCCTTGGGTGGGCTGATAAACTCTGACACCAGAGGAAAAAAATATTTCGGTCAAATTCCAGGCGTTGCATAATTGCGTTTTTTTGTTATTCCACAGAAACCGTACAATTTTCCGGGATTAGAAGTAGCCTATGTCCTATTCCAGAACCTAAAGTACCTACATACCAAATTTCATCAAAATCAATTTAGCTGTTATGGAGATGATTGGTAACAAACATACACACAAACACACAGACTTTCGCATTTATAATATTAGTAAGATGATACTGGAATATTATGTAGGCATAACTGCTTGGTTTGAGTGGTTATGATATGGCAGTGGATATTGTGTGACGGTTGGAATATCTGGTTAAATTGTTATATAATATTGTTTTATATATGGTTGCTTGGTGGGAATGCTGGACAGCATATTTTATTACAATGATGTTGATATGAGCATGTGCCTTCTGTTGAGTATATCAAACATTGTCTTAAGCTGCATAAACTTAATAAATAATTTTTAATTGACAATGTTTTTCCCATCATGTTGAAGTATAATTTTACCGAAAATTTGTATACATGTGAGTTTACATATAACCTTGACACAATCATCTCCACATGCACCATAATCAGCACCACATGTACCACAATCAGCACCACATGCACCACACTCAGTAACACATTCACCACACTCAGTACTACACACAACAATCAGCACCATAATCAGCACCACATGTACCACAATCAGCATCACATGTACCACACACACAGGTGGTCGGTAAATTAAGTGACTATGTAGCCAAATGAATATAGATGTGGGGGTCAGTTGTCTGCTTCTTTTCGTGTCGGGAGCTTCGTCGCTGATCGCTCCACCAGCCATCTATCTCGTGTTCTCCTGCGTGTAGGTCGTTATATGTTACTTAAAATTGTACGGAATTTTAAAACACTTTGGACATTTTTTAAACATTTTATTTTTCATATTTTGGGAAATTGCCGATTTTTTGTTTTAAGTACATGACAGGTCTTGGGCACAGAGTCAAAATCAGTGGGGTCAAGGTTAAGGTCGCCAACATTCTACATGGAGGTGGAAGTCAAAAACGTAATATGTTCTTCGATTTTTATTAATCTATTCAATATTTTACAATTTTCTCTAATTTTGGTTCTAAGGTCATCTGAGTCAAAGTCGCTGACATCCAGCACGGTGTTGGAGTCATCGAGTATTTTTTTCCTAGACTATTTCTTGTTTCGAATTTCTCGATTTTTTTATTGTGTTTGTGGATTGGTGTGAGGGGGAGATGTTTATACAGTCTGATTGATTGGACGGTGTGAGTCGTCTGCTGGACATGGTGCTGTGGGGATCTCAAGAAAAATAGGTTTTTTGAAATAAACATTTTTATGTTTCTATACATTAAAAAAAAATATGTTATGTAAAATTTTAATAAAAATTTTTAAATAAAATTTTTGGAATTTTTATAAAGTTTTACAATTTTTTTATTTTTTTATTTTTTAATATTTTTTTGTGGTTCAAGTTTATGGGCATAAGAGGCAAGGAAGCGGGCACAGATCGTGGCCCAAGGGATGTCCACTTATTTGCCCCAATCCGCTGAATCCTGGTTGAGAGCTTTGAATACGCCCTGTAGATTTTCGGACTAAAAGTACTTGAATCTGCTTTGCAAATTTGAGGATACGGTAAAAAAATTTTCCCTTTTTGGGAACTATTAGTGAAAAAGTTATTTTTGTGTGAAATAATTAATTTCTGAAATGATGTTCGCGTGAAAAAAGTGATTTTGTCCATAAAATGCCAGAAAAGAAGGCCGTCAGCCAAACGGAATGACAGAGCATGAACAGCTCCATGCTCCAATGCCAGATGCTGTTATCCCAAAACGCCCATTTTCCTTCTGCTATCGACATATTGACAATATAATTCTAATGTAGTAAACTATCAGGGGTACCACAGATGAATTTACCCCAACTTCAGAGCACAAAACATCCTATGTTCGAATCCCGAATAATACGTGGCTGTACTATTTTTAAGTATAAAATTATGGTTTTTTAAATCA
>NQII01000576.1:223684-262545 GCA_002778355.1 Clitarchus hookeri
ATAGTAAACTACGGGCGAGTTACCCCTCCCACCCCCGCCTAAAACTTCAGAAATCAGGACACGTGTGGTGGAAGGCTTTGTTCGGCGTTCTTCCACTTCACCCCCTCACCCCCTTCCTCCCCTACAAGGCGCCACGTGCCGACAATTAAGACTGAGGGCTTGCAAATATAAAAACCCCTTTTCGAGAGTAGGAGGGGGTGAGTCATATCGGGGCAGTCAGAGGCTGCGATACTCCGTGCCGGGAGAATCAGTTACATCAGTAAAGTCAACCAGTCAGTAGAAGATCGCCGAGCAGAGAGTCAGGTCAGGGGTTCGGACCCCTGACCACGTCAGTACGTCAGCAGCAACTGTGGCCTTGCCAAGGCCTACCCATCGCCGGAGATCACCCACCACAGCTGACAACACCCGCAACAAGAGTTAAGTATGACAATCACCGTCACGAGAAGCCCACTCAACCACGAATTCGCCCAGTAAATCCGAGTAACCAAACTATCACAGTACCGCACCTCTCAAGTGTTGATGTTGTGTATTTGTGAATATATACGAGACAATATATTCGTACTTCAAAATACAACAGTAATAGTCTACCTCATTACAATACCCACAACCTCCACGCACTTTATAGTCGGTGCCTGGGGGACATTAACTCTGACCATATAAGCCACCATTTCTTCAACAGTGTACCAAAGCGAGATGAGTTACAGTCTTATATGTTACGAATTGATGTATTTCGTACGAATAATGATACGAAACAAGTGACAATGCGGAGATGATGCTATGAAAATGCTGCTTTACACAGTAATGTTTATGTGGCCATTCGCTGTTTCTCAACCGTCAGACTGTTTCTGGGCAACACTATGTCTACATAACTGACAAGTTTCCATTAACGGCAGGTAGCCACTGCTAGTAATTGCAGAATACGCTACCACAATCCAACAGCAGCACATCCTAAGCTAAATTTACGATTATTCCAGTTGTCAAATTGTCCTTCGAAATATATTCCTCATATCTACATGAAAACCAAACCATATTTAATTGGTAAGTAATATCTAGTTTTTTTTTTNCTTCGAAATATATTCCTCATATCTACATGAAAACCAAACCATATTTAATTGGTAAGTAATATCTAGTTTTTTTTTTAATTTAGTGCTTCCCAGTAGTGAACTTTAATTTATATTGGCAAATATATGCATTTGTTAAAAATAATACCAACGAAAATATTTTCTCCCGGGACTTTTTACTGATAATTTCTTATGAGATCGTGAAAAACTGCAGACGATGGTTCACACTTTTCTTATAAACAAATTTGGTTAGGAAAGGTTGTGTAAGAGGACAAATATCAACGAATTTAATAGAAAACCATAAGGTTCAAAGACATTTTAAAAATACATTGTTAAAAATTACTATAAAATTCATGTATTTCGTTAATAATATTTTTCTTTGATTAAAAATGAATGATCTTCTTTAAAATATAATTTGAACCATAAAGATAGCTTAATTGGTTTTTATACTTAATTAATTTAAGTTTCATGTNCTTCGAAATATATTCCTCATATCTACATGAAAACCAAACCATATTTAATTGGTAAGTAATATCTAGTTTTTTTTTAATTTAGTGCTACCCAGTAGTGAACTTTAATTTATATTGGCAAATATATGCATTTGTTAAAAAACAATACCAACGAAAATATTTTCTCCCGGGACTTTTTACTGATAATTTCTTATGAGATCGTGAAAAACTGCAGACGATGGTTCACACTTTTCTTATAAACAAATTTGGTTAGGAAAGGTTGTGTAAGAGGACAAATATCAATGAATTTAATAGAAAACAATAAGGTTCAAAGACATTTTAAAAATACATTGTTAATAATTACTATAAAATTCATGTATTTCGTTAATAATATTTTGCTTTGATTAAAAATGAAATATCTTCTTTAAAATATAATTTGAACCATAAAGATAGCTTAATTGGTTTTTATACTTAATTAATTTAAGTTTCATGTTGTGTTTATATGTGTTGATGGTTGCGGAGTAATCAGGTTTCCAGATCCCATTCAGCCTTAAGGGCGTCCGTATGCGAGATTGTGTATACTTTTAAAAACATAAAATCCCACTGGTTATAACTTACTCAATTTTCACCCATGCTATATGCTCATTTAAAAAGTTTTGGGGTTTTATGTCAAATATCAGGAATCACTCACCTGATTTGAACCAAATTTGGTATGTTGACAGCCCGCTGTATCAGCATTAAATTCAGAACTTCGTGCATTCTTTTTACCTGTATGTTGAAAACTGTTTCCACCTAGAAAACATAGCTATTTTATCATATCACAGGAATTTTTCAAACGATTCCCACTGAATCTGGCGTAGAAGAGCAGTGTAATTTGGCAGGTTTGTGGTTATTCATATNGGAATTTTTCAAACGATTCCCACTGAATCTGGCGTAGAAGAGCAGTGTAATTTGGCAGGTTTGTGGTTATTTATATAAGGGTGTGGGGTATGGAGCCTTTTGGCCAAGTAGTTATGCTCTCTGATTCAAGTCGGACACTGGCTATGTAGAGTATGGGGGTGGTCATGATGAATGTTCTTAACAAGTTCATGACCTTGACCTTAACCCATACGATGTAACAACCAATAATACAAGAAAACAATAAAAAATTTGGAAACAACGAGAAAAATTAGAAAATGTTTTTTATTGTTACGTTTATTAAAATTATTTTGAAATTCCAAAATCCAGTCTACAAATTGGCAGTACCTGAAATAACATAACATTTGTAACATTTGGCAGTGTACCTACATCGACCATAGTAGGCAATGTTAACTGTTCTTAACATGTTAACGACATTGACACAATTGAGACTGAAGTTCAAAATTTTCTAGGGAAATCACAGTTGAAAAGTACTCAAATATTAAAAGATTTAATATTTTACTGATAATTTTAGGAATATTCCTAACANGGAAATCACAGTTGAAAAGTACTCAAATATTAAAAGATTTAATATTTTACTGATAATTTTAGGAATATTCCTAACAAAGCATAAATACCTGGTGGACCCATTATCAATATTTGTTTTAAAGGCGTAGGGTAAATATAATCTAAACTGTCATCGGCCATGTTATGTATAGTGGTGGCCACGCTGGGCGTTGTGACCTTGACATTCCGTAAACCATGTACCTGAAAAATTCAAAATTTTTAAAAAATAAAAATTTAGAAACAATTTCCACATGGGAGAAAATATACATCGATTTTGTTGTGTATAATGATGGCCATGTTGACTGTACTTTGCACTAGAATTGATCTTAACCCTAGTGACTTCGAACTCGAAAAATTGGAAAAGAACATAAAAAAATTATATTAAAAACGAGGAAAAGCGTTTTCATAAAAATGTATCGAAATTTTTTTAATTGCAAAACATTTGCTGACATATGGGCCATATTTGCTTTTTAATCATAGGATAGGCAAAATCGAAAATCTTTATTATTGGTCATGTTTGAAATGATTGTGTTTTCATTCAACAGCTTACCTCAACCCCAAGATGACAAGCTGCACTAAATCTTAAGCCTTTTATAAGTATAGTTGACCACCAGTTTGCAAAGATTGCAGATAGAACAACCAATTTCTGTTCGCACTTAATACTTGCTACACCGAACAAGGTAATGTTGTTACTGTGCCGTACATCAGGGGCTTAAATGGTCGCTTAAAACTATGCAACCCTCTCGTTATCACTGCAATTTTTAAGTCTACTCGCGCTTGGCGTTCTACAATATGTCAATGAATAAAAATGTAAGGTAAGCCATATACAGGGCTTCCCATGGGTACAACTTAAACTCCTTAGGTGTGTGTCAACCAAATAAATCCTACACAAACACCTTGATTAATTGATTAGAACAATTTCTACAGAGGGTTCCAACTTTCAGTTCTTAATAACAAAAAAAAAAACTCTATTGATTTTAAAAATAAGAACTTTGGATTTATTACAAATACATTTACATCAAAAAGGCTACGTTCTCGAAACACAATTTTCCCCAACAAGAAAAATTTAATAGAACGATTTAAATTACAGAAATTAACCAAAATATCAATCGAATTTAANGGAAATCACAGTTGAAAAGTACTCAAATATTAAAAGATTTAATATTTTACTGATAATTTTAGGAATATTCCTAACCAAGCATAAATACCTGGTGGACCCATTAGCAATATTTGTTTTAAAGGCGTAGGGTAAATATAATCTAAACTGTCATCAGCCATGTTATGTATAGTGGTGGCCACGCTGGGCGTTGTGACCTTGACCTTCCATAAACCATGTACCTGAAAAATTCAAAATTTTTAAAAAATAAAAATTTAGAAACAATTTCCACATGGGAGAAAATATACATCGATCTTGTTGTGTATAATGATGGCCATGTTGACTGTACTTCGTACTAGAATTGATCTTAACCCTAGTGACTTCGAAATCGAAAAATTGGAAAAGAACATAAAAAAAATATATTAAAAACGAGGAAAAGCGTTTTCATAAAAATGTATCTAATTTTTTTAATTGCAAAACATTTGCTGACATATGGGCCATATTTGCTTTTTAATCATAGGATAGGCAAAATCGAAAATCTTTATTATTGGTCATGTTTGAAATGATTGTGTTTTCATTCAACAGCTTACCTCAACCCCAAGATGACAAGCTGCACTAAATCTTAAGCCTTTTATAAGTATAGTTGACCACCATTTTGCAAAGATTGCAGATAGAACAACCAATTTCTGTTCGCACTTAATACTTGCTACACCGAACAAGGTAATGTTGTTACTGTGCCGTACATCAGGGGCTTAAATGGTCGCTTAAAACTATGCAACCCTCTCGTTATCATTGCAATTTTTAAGTCTACTCGCGCTTGGCGTTCTACAATATGTCAATGAATAAAAATGTAAGGTAAGCCATATACAGGGCTTCCCATGGGTACAACTTAAACTCCTTAGGTGTGTGTCAACCAAATAAATCCTACACTCACACCTTGATTAATTGATTATAACAATTTCTACAGAGGGTTCCAACTTTCAGTTCTTAATAACAAAAAAAAAACTCTATTGATTTTAAAAATAAGAACATTGGATTTATTACAAATACATTTACATCAAAAAGGCCACGTTCTCGAAACGCAATTTTCCCCAACAAGAAAAATTTAATAGAACGATTTAAATTACAGAAATTAACCAAAATATCAATCGAATTTAAAAACTGAGACATTTAACATTCAGTGAAAACTTAACTCTATATCGTTAGCAAATAAAAACTTTAAATGTTCACTCGTCCCGCGTAAATTAAATCTTGCAATCGATTCCAAAATTAAAATCAAATTCAAATTCGCGAGTCGCCTGCAATTTACCCTCCTGAAAACTCAAGACTTTAACCTAACTCGGAACACACCAACCTCAATATTTTCCTGGCTGCCGATGTTACGCCCCAGTGGGGCGTAGGCCTACACCGGGCTCTCTGGAGTCGTTCCGTCTTCTGCCGTCGTTCCTTGCCCACACGTCACTCCCCCCATCGACCCAGAACACGAGTGTTTTAATGCCGCGGGACCCCGCGAGCACGGTCAACCTAGTATGTTCTCTACAGCACGGCCGTCACTGGATGTTTAAACATTTCCGCAAACGGGAGGCGACGTCACAGCGGGAAACTGGCCAGCCATCAATACAAAATGGCAGGATCCCCGCGAGTAATCGGCTCACAGGTGTGGAGCGTCGTCAGCATTTCGCGCAGCTTAGCCTCTCCGTTTGCGAAAACATCGCGCCCGACACGAATTGCGAAAACGTGAGACGCAACAATATGGCATGGTAGGCCTTAATCCATTTTATAAGAATTGTTGATCGCATTTTGCAAAAGTTGGAGGTAGAGCCACTAAAATCATATAACAGTATTTTATAAGCACTGCTGTTCTCGATTTCGAGATGACAGGATATAGAACAATTAAGTGCAGGTCGTAGCTAAAACTCATGACTCCGACAAGTGAAGGAATGGATTATGCATAAAGCCATATTATAAGCATAGTTGGCCATAAATTTGCAGCTGTAGGAGGTAGATTTTCCACATTTGGATCGTTGCTAATACACACGAGCCAAAATAGTTCAATGTTGTCCATTATGCCCTTTGCACTTTTATAAGCAGAGTTTTTCGCCATTTCACAACCACTAAAATAAAGGCACAAAATTCGTATCGTAAAACTTCTGGCCTCAAACAATAAAATGACATGCTCGAACCACCAAGTTCAGATCGTAGGTAATGCCCGAATGTAACGCACAAAGCCTTATTAATATTTATAAACATTCTTGATCACAATTTCGTAACTATTGTAGATATAAAAACCAAATTCGGATCCTCGGTAACACACGTGAGCCTACAAGAAAATATGACATAGTATGATTTATGTAAACAAAGGTGATCGCTTTACCACACCCACAACAACAACCACAACCACCATTTTATACCGTGCACTATACTTGCAACCTTAAATAAGATTATATTTAATTTAAGGACCTAAACAGGTGTTACCTAAAAGCCTGAACCAGTTAATGTAATTTATTATTCACGAAGTTATTTTATAACCATAGTTGGCCATAATACCGTAACTTTGGTAGATAGAACCACAAAACTTAGATCGCAGCTAAAGCTTTCGACCAGAACAGGTGAGTATAGATATTTTATGAGCACAATTGATCGTTATTTAACAGCCATTGGATTTACCATGTTAGGCCTCATGACCTTATGTAAGCATAGTTGGCCACCATCTTCCAACTATAGGAGACAGAACCACAAAATGCAGATTGTAGGTAACACTCCTGAGCCCTACCGAGACAATAAGCAATAATTGGCTCTAAGATCTTTTATGGGCATTGTTGGCACTAATCAAAAATCACGTCGCGAAGTTCATCACAAATACATCGTACATCGCAAGTGACGAAAAACATAATATACCGAAGTATTTTGCGAAGTACTTTGGGAAACACACCGTACCTTACATATCACGTTTCGAAGAATATTGTAAAACAGNAGGCCTCATGACCTTATGTAAGCATAGTTGGCCACCATCTTCCAACTATAGGAGACAGAACCACAAAATGCAGATCGTAGGTAACACTCCTGAGCCCTACCGAGACAATAAGCAATAATTGGCTCTAAGTTCTTTTATGGGCATTGTTGGCACTAATCAAAAATCACGTCGCGAAGTTCATCACAAATACATCGTACATCGCAAGTGACGAAAAACCTAATATTCCGAAGTATTTTGCGAAGTACTTTGGGAAACACACCGTACCTTACATATCACGTTTCGAAGAATATTGTAAAACAGNCCGAAGTATTTTGCGAAGTACTTTGGGAAACACACCGTACCTTACATATCACGTTTCGAAGAATATTGTAAAACAGTTCGCAAATCACATTGCAAATAGAGTCGCAGTTCTCGAAACATAATGCGAAGCACATCGTCAGCCATCTCGAGAAACGAGTCGCTGGTCTCAAAATTGCCGCGATGTATGTCACGAGGTAATTTTCTCCGTACAGGCTATAGGCTACATAGTAAAGAAAATTAAGTAGTTCAGCCGTTGTTTAGTAAACTGCAGTGAGTCAGTTGGGTTTACGAAATGACGAAAGTGCAATGTATTGTACAACGAGTACCCAAAGGTTTAGAAAGGTTTGAACCCTACACCTATTTAAATATGAAGTAGTATTTCACCCTTCAATTCACTAATAACTGAATATATCTTACAAACGTGTGAGGGATCTCCATATTTATGCGTGTCAGTCAAATGTCTGAATCTATAAACAAGTCCATTTTGGTCTTCTAGAGGTAGCGAGCATTCTTGTGGTCTTCTGGCTTTTTCAGGTCATGTGTAGCGGCATATTTTATGGGAACATGTGTGAGCACAGCAGGAAAATCACCATCGCCTTCAACACAAACTCGTTTTTCATTTTTGTCATAACCTTTCTCTTTTTCAACACATATATATTCGTCAGTACAGGCATCAACGCGTATCCTTTGCTTTGTAGGAGTTTCATCGGCAGTATTCGTCTTTGCAGTTACTGGTGCTACTTTATTACTCTGAAGTTCTTTAAGTTTGTGTGCCAGTTTAGTTAGTCTGTATTTCACACGAACCAATTGTATGACACGCTGATCGTTGCTTGTGTGTCACTGTAGTCCCCTCGTCTTCTGTGGACAAAGTATACAGCCTATTAGCGGGAAGTAGTAATATCAACACGTGCTGTTTCTCAGTAGGAGAAGGAACAACTATACTGTACTTGCAGACCTTGACTTGTCTATTTCAGTTATCACCTTAAGCGAACTAACTAGACAGTTTCTGCCACTTAATTTCACACAAAATGGTTTCTTCAGGCATTCACACTTCTAACGTCTCCACACATTGTCGTCGAAAGCGTGAACTATGTCGCAGTATCGGCACCATCGACGATTCGACGATAAAGGAATTTTCGTTACAGTGAAATTCAAGACTTTGTAAACACAAATTATCTACAATCAAGGAGGGTGATCACTTTAAAATCGACGTTAACATCAGAGCAACAGCTNACTTTGTAAACACAAATTATCTACAATCAAGGAGGGTGATCACTTTAAAATCGACGTTAACATCAGAGCAACAGCTCTGATGACTGTCACTGTTCTATATAATTGCGATTCTTTTTACTAGTGTATTTCCTATTTACTTCTAGATGATGGGTGCTCTACCATCTTTATGAAAATCGAAACCTGTAAATGAATTTGTTAGTTTTTGGTGAAAAATATTTTTTTTTCAAAATGTACTAAATTTTTTAGTAAATAATTTAATTTGTATTGAATCTACAATTTTATTATGTTTTTAGGATTATTATTTTTAATTGATGTAATTTTTGCAAGTTTTAAGTTTAGGTTTACCTAGGATCGAATTTAACCTCGTAGATATCCAAGATGAAAATCAGATAAAATAATAAAACATTTCCTAATTTTTTAAATATATTTTAGAATAATTTTAGTGATTTTTTTCTATTTTTTCGTTTAAGGTCATCCCAANATTTCCTAATTTTTTAAATATATTTTAGAATAATTTTAGTGATTTTTTTCTATTTTTTCGTTTAAGGTCATCCCAAGGTAGAGGTTTGGGTTACAGAATATCAGGATGGCAGTCTGGTTGAATAAAATATTTTTCCCGAATGTTATAATTTTTTTAAATAAAATTTTGTGATTTTCCTAGATTTTTAATTTTAAAGGTTATCCAAATGTTATGTTTAAGGTAACGGAAATTCGAGATGGCGGTCGGGGTCCATTATGTAATTTTTTCTTATTTTTACGGGTTTTCTTTTCTGAATCAATGCAAATTTTCTTCTCGAATTTCCGATTTCAAGGTCACCCAAGGTCAAGCATTCAAGCTGACCTGCATCTAAAATGGTGGGGCCACTGTGGTGTACTGGCTAGACAACTCGCCTCCCACCTAGGTAAACCGGGTTTGACTCCCGGCGAGATCGCTTCCTAGTTTTCGCATGTGGTAATCGTGCCTGACGATGACGCTGGTCGGCGGGTTTTCTCGGATATCTCCCGTTTCCCCTACCCTTTAATTCCAGCGCTGCTCCATGCTCACCTCACTTCACCCTCATGCTTTTAAGACCTCGATGTTAAGAGCCGCCCAAATCTCTCCACTCTCCACTCCAAGATGGCTGCCTTGCAACTTCACAACATGGCGGTTTGGACGGCTGTGGCTCCGATACCTAGTGCCTGTTGTGTCCGAAGGAACTAAATTATACTGTTGGAAGTNTGGCGGTTTGGACGGCTGTGGCTCCGATACCTAGTGCCTGTTGTGTCCGAAGGAACTAAATTATACTGTTGGAAGAGAATCGTCAGATTTTGTCAGGAAAAAACCATATTTTACTAAATGATGACCGATTTTGTTTGTAGGTATCGTGATTTGGGAAAAAACATTGTGTGCATTTGTGATCAGGCATGTGTTTGGATCTTGAAATTATTGTTCCTTTGGAAAGTGGGTAAAAACAGCCTATTAAATCAAGCAATCATTGCTGATCATATACTATTTATATTTTACAGAACGATGGCCAATCTTGATCTTGGCGATCGTTCATAATGAAGTAAAATTTAAGAAAATAAACGAAGTTAATTCATACAGTCTATCGTGTTGGTACCTTAACTTTTATTTCAACTAAATGCATTACTGGGCAGACGCTGGCAAAAAAACGAAACTCCGTCAGGCTTTCTCGCAGAAATGCACAAGATGTCCGTTGTTTGACTCTAGTGTATTTGAGCACAACAAAGACGGAAAATACATATATTTTGTTATTTCTGTGATCTGCACATATTTTATATATATTATGTTCTATATTTGAAACTTTGCTACTAACATCGCGTACTGTCCAAGTGAATAATTACAATATAGTGNATATATATTATGTTCTATATTTGAAACTTTGCTACTAACATCGCGTACTGTCCAAGTGAATAATTACAATATAGTGATAACTGAGGTAAGTGATTAGACTCTTAATCATATTAAACCGCAAATTATTATACCATAAATGCAGAACACATGGATTGATACATGTGTGCTGAAATGTTTCAACAGTTTTATAAATACAGAAGATGTGCTTTCATAAATGTGTGCGTCGTAATATTTGTTACTGAGATCATATTCTTACAAATTTTTATAGCAAACTGTTTGGGAGTTAAAGGGTTATTAGAGAAGGACAACAATCGAAATTCTTCATAAGTCTACCTACATTTCCTAGGAAAAACTAATGAAATAAATATATTAATTTCTTTGTTTTAACATTTAAAATTATAACTTCTATCAATATATTTTATTGTGTTAGATAATATTTGCAGTCTTCTTCCATTAGAGCATAAATAGTATATTTCTGACAACNATCAATATATTTTATTGTGTTAGATAATATTTGCAGTCTTCTTCCATTAGAGCATAAATAGTATATTTCTGACAAGTTCGATACTGTCTGGACTACTTTGAAACGAGATTTATATGATGTTCAGTCAAGTGCAAAGCTGAAAGGAAACCCACTCTACTAAAACCTTAAGCAACGACACCAGCAACACCATCACTGTCNTGGCGGTTTGGACGGCTGTGGCTCCGATACCTAGTGCCTGTTGTGTCCGAAGGAACTAAATTATACTGTTGGAAGTGAATCGTCAGATTTTGTCAGGAAAAAACCATATTTTACTAAATGATGACCGATTTTGTTTGTAGGTATCGTGATTTGGGAAAAAACATTGTGTGCATTTGTGATCAGGTANGTTTGTAGGTATCGTGATTTGGGAAAAAACATTGTGTGCATTTGTGATCAGGTATGTGTTTGGATCTTGAAATTATTGTTCCTTTGGAAAGTGGGTAAAAACAGCCTATTAAATCAAGCAATCATTGCTGATCATGTACTATTTATATTTTACAGAACGATGGCCAATCTTGATCTTGGTGATCGTTCATAATGAAGTAAAATTTAAGAAAATAAACGAAGTTAATTCATACAGTCTATCGTGTTGGTACCTTAACTTTTATTTCAACTAAATGCATTACTGGGCAGACGCTGGCAAAAAAACGAAACTCCGTCAGGCTTTCTCGCAGAAATGCACAAGATGTCCGTTGTTTGACTCTAGTGTATTTGAGCACAACAAAGACGGAAAATATATATATTTTGTTATTTCTGTGATCTGCACATATTTCATATATATTATGTTCTATATTTGAAACTTTGCTACTAACATCGCGTACTGTCCAAGTGAATAATTACAATATAGTGATAACTGAGGTAAGTGATTAGACTCTTAATCATATTAAACCGCAAATTATTATACCATAAATGCAGAACACATGGATTGATACATGTGTGCTGAAATGTTTCAACAGTTTTATAAATACAGAAGATGTGCTTTCATAAATGTGTGCGTCGTAATATTTGTTACTGAGATCATATTCTTACAAATTTTTATAGCAAACTGTTTGGGAGTTAAAGGGTTATTAGAGAAGGACAACAATCGAAATTCTTCATAAGTCTACCTACATTTCCTAGGAAAAACTAATGAAATAAATATATTAATTTCTTTGTTTTAACATTTAAAATTATAACTTCTATCAATATATTTTATTGTGTTAGATAATATTTGCAGTCTTCTTCCATTAGAGCATAAATAGTATATTTCTGACAACTTCGATACTGTCTGGACTACTTTGAAACGAGATTTATGTGATGTACAGTCAAGTGCAAAGCTGAAAGGAAACCCACTCTACTAAAACCTTAAGCAACGACACCAGCAACACCATCACTGTCAAGCACAAGCAGATGACGAGCTGCCAGCGACATAAAGATGGCGACTTACCGCACACGACACCGCACACGACACCAGAAGACATAAACAAAGGCGAATGACATCAGCGCCCCTGGTGGCAGCGGACATAAACGAATTACAGTTGGAAACAAGATAGCAAAAGATGAAAATGGCGAGCGATGTAAGCAAAGATGACCGGAAACAAAATGGTCAACATGATGTTACAAGGTCAACATCAAGCCCAATTATGATGGTCGACACTGTAACATAATTCAAGATGGAGAACGTATCCACAGATCTACAGCCCCCAGCACATGTGCTCGGAGCCCCTTTTTTGACAACTTCCATATAAAATACAATNACGTATCCACAGATCTACAGCCCCCAGCACATGTGCTCGGAGCCCCTTTTTTGACAACTTCCATATAAAATACAAGCGTCTCACTATCACCGAACTGCAATTTGTTAGAACTTTCTGATTTCTGATACAGAAGTATACATAAATTCACAGAGATGACAACTGATAGAGACAAAAAGTACACTGACCAAACAAAGGCCCAGCATAAATACGTGTACANAAATTCACAGAGATGACAACTGATAGAGACAAAAAGTACACTGACCAAACAAAGGCCCAGCATAAATACGTGTACAGACTCATAGAAAATATTTTTTTAAGACGGCCACACTGCGAAAAACTTCTTTGTCTCATTTTGAGAGAGTAACAGATATTTAATTTTTTTTAATTATTTGTTTTTAATATTAAATTTTTTTTAACTATACGATTTTCCCAGTAAATGACTGTTCGTGTATTTCACTGATTTGTCAAATAGTAGTAACGAAATAACTAAATTCGCAGTGATTTTTATATTGCTTATTACCAGAAATTCAGATTAAGTTTATACACCCATCTACGCATTTTTAGGGGCCGCGGTGGTATAGTGGCCATACTACTTGCCTCTCATCAAGGCAATCTGTGTTCGATTCCCGGCGGACGGGGTCGCTCCTGGATTTTCACAGGTGGAAATCCGTTGGACGGCTGGTTTTCTCTGCGATTATCCCATTTCGCCCGTCATTGCATTCGGGTGCTGCTCCATACCTCGATTCGCCCTCATAGGCTCTAGAGACCTCGCTGTTAAGAGAAACCCAAATCTCTACACTCCACTGAGCATATGTAGAAATACATCTGTATTTAATTCTGAGAACGCTAAACTAATGGACTTAGAAATTAACACGTTATAGCAACAACTTGGTATATCTCTTAGATCCCTTTCTTGTTAATATTAGCGTGGCCATCAAGGTAGGAATGATGTGGCCGCTGTGAACTTTAAGGACTGAAGGAAGCTGCAGTAAAATACGAGCAAGAAGGCTAAACGTCCCGGTAGTAGTTGCCAAACCTGTTTCGTGAACTTGCGCGCTGGGAAATTCCGTANGCAAGAAGGCTAAACGTCCCGGTAGTAGTTGCCAAACCTGTTTCGTGAACTTGCGCGCTGGGAAATTCCGTAACGCAGGTCATGAGAAGGCAGTCGCTTGCCTTCGTGGCTAGCCGCGTGACTAGTTGGCGTTCCGCACGGCAGGAGTTGTCTGCATGACGCAATTCCACACTCGCACTTTCAAGGTCACACAGAACTATAAACACGTAATTATAATATTGTAATAAAAGTTTTATTACGTGTTCACTCGTCGCCTGTTCCGTGTCCAACTCTAGAAACAAATACAATATCATTCGAAAAACAATAATTTTATTTTCGAGCTTATGAAAAACATGTGAAATGTAAGTGGTATGCCTACAATAAAGAGACGATTTTTTTTTTTACTTAAATGTATAATATTTCTCACTAATAACTTTACAATATTATTGATGACAATTTCTGTTGCGGAAACTAAAACTTTGAGTCACAAACATTCTTACCGCCTCTCCGTATGCCATGTTTACGTTATTTTCTAATTTATCTCTCTTTCGTTCTCATAAATATATTTTGATCATTTTGTAACAAGTTACCCAGACAACAAAGGAAGGCCGGAGCAACCAAAATACTGCATGCAAAGCGACAAAATCAGTAACTCGTTCAACCAACTGGTTTGACAAAACTACCTTCAAGCCTTCTGAGCTAATAACGACAGCGAAAAAATCTGATAGCAATATATTTTTGTGTCGCTTCAGAAAGTTCGAAATAGTATATGTGATGTCAGTTTTCAAAAGTATTCTTCCATGGCAAAAAGTTTAGGTTTTGTAACTAACGTATTTATAAGTAAAGTTTTGGGTAAAAATCTTTTGTTTAGCAGAGGAATACCAAACCCTTCAATGATGGCATACAATCTTTATATGCAGCCGCATTTCCCTAGAACAGTAATCTTCAAGGTCCTTAATGATATAAAAATTAGCAAGGCTCAATGATATGTATAAACAAGAAGGCCACAAATATCAAAGAATTTAAAACACCGAAGTGTGACATAAAACTCGCTGACAAAGAAAACATACTTAAAATTTAATCTGTCATTACTAAAAAGACTCTTCTCCAAAAAGATGGTTTTGAGAAAAAAACAAAAAACTGTTTTGCGAAGACCCGTTCTCCTAACCCAAATGCTTTGTATTTTTGTGAAATACTGTTTGTGCATTTACACAGTATAATCAATACTAAACAACTTTAGGAAAAGAATATGATAGATGGAAGTGTTTGAAATGAATAAATAAAAGCTGTTTGGAAATAAATGCGAACAATTTATAGTTTAACTTTACTTATGTCACTATAACTTAAAAATTATTCATTCAAAATAGAACAAATTATTACTAAATGATAGCAAACAAACATTTTTAAAAGAAAATACACTCATATCCCTAAAAAAAAATTTTTTTTCAGGCATCATTTTCTACAGTATTTTTGACAGGCCAGTCCAGAATGTCTTTGTAGAATCCCAAGTGCTCATTTTCTACATAATAATGTATTTTATTTAAAATAGCAAAAATTATCACTTAATTATAGCAAACAAACATGTCATTCAAGAGAATACCCTCGGTATCTCTAATCAAGTAATTTTACAGGCATAATATTCTACAATATTATTGACAGGCCAGTTCAAAACATCTTTGTAGAATCTCAAATACTCATTTTCTACATATTAATGTATAATTATTAAAAAAAGAACGCACTATACCTTCTCCTTTTTCTGTGTTCAGTGGAACGTTGACATGTAGATATATCATATGCCGAGGCATTTTGATGGAACTCACTCCAGACAAACCTAAATAAAAATTATAACATATACGGCCATTTATGTATTCGGATGTAACCACATGTTTATGTGCAGCTTTGTATATAAATTCTGAATTGCTAGCAGGAGCAAACGAAACCTTATAATGACATGGTACACGATTCAAGAGATAAGCCACCTTTTTTTGTAGAATTCGGGCCACCACTGATTAAAATCTGACACCTCTTCAGTGTTGACCATGTGAACTGTGAATAGATGCTGGTTTATGGAATTAACAATGCATTCAACATATTTCATTGGAGTGTAAATTCTGTCTCTCCTGCGAATCACACGTTTCATTATGCCAACGTCCTTGTCACAAAGCAAGTAAGAGTGTTTGCGAACAGGCAATATGTGAAAAATTTCTTCAAATCATCCAGTATCTGTTAGTGAGGTTAGAAATCTGATCACGGAATGGTTTATATTCTACCCTGCACATGTGTCTAAATAAAGATGCAACACTTAAATACCTGCTGGTACATACTCCTGTATGTAGTGATTCAAAAAAGAGCAAACCTCGTTTGCACCTTTCTTAGCTTGCCCATCATGGTATATGTACAATACAGCTTTTTTAGTCTTAATGTCATGAATACAGAAAATGTTAACCCAAAGTTGACGTAGCTAAAATATATCTGGTACTGGTATATGGGACGAAGTGAGATTCTGCAAATAGTCAAAGCAAAGTCCCAGCACTTCATCCCTTTCATGGCACAACTTCTCTGTTTGTTTCATCACGACATGGAATTTTGAAGCACGGCACTTATGCACTAGTAACTCTGCTGATGAAATTCTTTCAGCAACGTCGTTTGATGTGGGTCTGTTTATTTTTACCATGAGTTCCTCACAAGCACTGCAGGTGTCTATCTGTGGACTACCAAAGGAGAGGTTAAAATTTTTATTGAAATATTTGAGGTAGAATTTGTATTTGGTTTTTGAATCTCGATATTTATCTTTGTATGAGTCATACAGTCAACAGTCAAATTTGAATTCAAATAAGAATAATCTTATTGCTTATTGACTTTGCTTAGCAGGAAATGATGAAATCTGATTGTAAATATTTAGTCTTTCTTCTGTAGCAACCAATTTTTTAACATGTTGGCCTCTTTGATAATGTGGAGACTTACCTTCGATTAGTAAATGCTTAAGTCGGAGAACCCTTTTCTCTCCGATACCATGCATGCTAATGAAGGGCTTTCTGCAAACCTCCACTTCCACACCTTCAGTTAGAACGTGAAACTTGAATGAACTTATGTGAGCTCTGTGTGTGCATCTTCTGGAACATTCGGGTGGCAACGTTTTACAGGGACAGACATGATAAGACATTGCAGGGTTTTGTTCATCTTTATTATGGAATGACGAAAACTGAGAAAGAATATTCATCTGATGATCTGGCGATACTCTGCTGAAAAATTTATTTCGAAACCTACAACAGAGTAAAACAATGATATATAGTGTAACTGTATGGTGGCACAATGCCCAATAACCTCAAACACCGCATATTCTTATATTTATGTCTTATTCACTACATTTTCTTAAGTGCGACACTGCACATCATTAGCAGTTATTTTATATATTCAGCAAAATAACTGCTCAAAGATATTAACCGTTACAAGTTAATGTTATTACTAACCAAACAAAATACTTGCCTATTATCATCACCAGTTATTCTTGCTGGGACATGTGTCCTAGAGTACTCGATATGTTCCAAGCCTTCAACTTTAGCTTTCTTCAATATGCTTCTTTTGGAACATTCAGGATTCCTTTTGCGTTTCTTAACCTTTCGGTTTACATTCACGTCTGCAATTTTATTGTGTTACATTTCACAAACAAATACAGCAAACAAACAAGAACAGCTGATTCTTGCTGTCATGGATACAAAACACTTAAGAGATATCACAACCTTCTGAATATTTCTATGTTTATTAATCATGAATAGAAGCAGTGCACTCTATCATTAAAAACTCACTCTGCAAAACTTACATTACTTCTAAATCAACCCAGTTCCTGGAGAAAATATCTTTTAAAAATGAATGCATCTTACTAATGTTATTCCATATGGACACTATAGCAGGTGAAAGGTCACTTTAGAATGCAAATAAGGATTGGAAGATAAGTACATATAAATTATCACTAACTTACATTGGTATACTGGAAACAACTCTGTGCAGTTAAAATATTTAGCATTTTATTGTTACATGCGTGCAGAAAACCATTACCAATAAAACAACCAAAGCCTTCAGCATAAACTAGCATTCACTTCGAAAATGCCTTTACTCCTGGAGATACGGCATTAAAAAAATTAACGTAAAATTACTTTATCTGTTGTATCCACACTAAGGGTCACATAAAAGCCTTTTAAGCACATAAATGTGCAAATTGGTATAAGGAATCACCTGGTACCATAACTCATTTTAGCCAAAAATGGACATAGGGCCTCTTAGAAATCACTGATTCAATTTTTAAACATGACTACCGACGCCCATATTAAAATGGTAAGAATTAACTATATTCCTTGCACGGTTCCTTCGTGCTAGTTTTAGGTCGAAATCAAGTTTTTTGTACAAAAACAACTTTATATACAAATGTTTAATGAACGTGTCCTGTGTGAAATTGAGTATTTTCTTAAACCCGAAAATTCTTCAAGGAATCTACGTACAAGTCTACTAATGGAACTTTACATTCCACAGTTTTAAGCATGCATTCCATATTACTTAGCTTCTCAAACACTTCACTTTCAATAAATGTCCAAAAGTAAGTGTTCCAGGTTTGGTTAGATTTTGTTAAGGAAATAAATTGTGTATTTGGGGATGTAACCTAATGAATATTTTATCCTCCCGAGGAAAGACAATCATCATGTACGGGTGGACGTGATCGCCGAGGAAGTATTCATAACCAAACCGGCCAAGGGTGCTTTCGACACAGATTATGGGACCTAGAGAATACCACAAGAACAATCCTCAGAACATAGCACTACAGCCACCATTTGTGTTCGTCCAGCAATGGATGCAGGGTGTCGGTTCTCCGACGTTTCTCGCCAGTCACGCTGACGTACATCCGTTCTATGCAGCTGAAAACATGACTCGTCGGAGAATACTACCCGTCACCAATCAGCAGCGGTCAAGTCGCCATTCTGTCGAGAAAAGTCCAGTCGTTTTCGTCGATGCACCTGTGTTAGCATGGGTGCAGTAACTCTCCGTCTTCTCCGGAGCCCCATTTGCAGAAGGGTTCACTAATTTCTTGCGGTCGACACGTGTCTGGATGCCCACTACTGGATGCCCACTAGTTAATTTGTACGGTGAACTGTTCCACTGTAGCCTTTCAGTTGAACTTCACGCACCGACGTATTCGTTGTTCACCTCCGACATCAATGGCGCGTGGAGCTCCGCAGTTTCCACGATGGTTATTTCCAATGGTGCCATTTGTCCACTCACGAAACACCTTTACCACAGAGGCACGTGAGCTGTTTACAAACGTCACTGTTTCCTAAATGCTGCCCTCCTTGGTCCAAAAGCCGATGATCATCCCTTTTTGTAACTCGGTTAAATCGCTTCCTTTACCCATGACAGCAGGAAGCGCACTGTGTACAGCCAGACTGTCAGTCACATTATATTCCCGCTTTATCAGCCCACGTCACTGGCCATATGTTATAGGCTACGTGCTGCAGATGGCATTTCTAGCAGGTGGTCATAATAATGTGATTCGGCCATGTATGTTGGTAGGGCTCTCGGGCGAAGCTAAGGTTGTACACATTGACTGACTAGCACTATACAAAGGTCCAGATGTTGGAGAGTCTGTAAGGGATGAACAGACCTAAGGTACACGCGAACTCTCGCACTGGGCTCAGGCTCTTCTCATCTGGTTATGCGTGGTCTAGTGTTGGGGGGGGGGGCAGCTCGACCCTTCCCTCCGCCAGGCTGACTCGATCACTGCCCTGCGGCCTGGCAAATGGAGGAGTGATTGACAGCCGACTGGGCTGACACCACAGCCCATCCCCACACCTGCGAGGAGAGTCGCCGACTTGAACAAGAATTTTCTGGTAATCCTTTTGCTCACACAACACTCAATTTGGAGAAGATTCTGGACCAGAGCTGACGACACTATAAATACTCCCTGCAGCCGGAGAGCAGGCAGCTAGTTATTTGTGGTAGACATCTGGCTGAAGTATGATAGTCGGGCGAACTCTATTGCAGCGAGGGACATCACCGGAGGGGACAGGCACCAGCAGAGTGTGCAAAATTTCGGTAGACGATTGTTTAGTGCAGTGTGGACGGATGAGAGGGAGAGGTACTCTGTGATGGGTCTACTGAGCATGGGGAGCTCAGATATCGCTAGAACTCTTCGGACTGTTAGAATTTGGACTGAATTAATGCTGCACTTTATGAACATGTGACACGGATTTTAATATTAATATTGGAGTAAATAAATATGGACACATAATTTGTACAATAATTCAATGTGCTTTGATACACAGTTTATTGGTACTGGTTTTAGTTAATTTATTATATTAATTTATTTGAGGTAAATGTGAACTGTATTGATTACATTGATTAATTGTAAATAAAATTTGTTGTGACATGTAAGGCCGAGATTATCTTCTTTGTAGAGTTTAAAATAAATCAGGAAATTAATATTAACACTTTAAGTAAATGAAGGCCTCCATCCCTTAAAGGACAAGGCTAAACCCACTGACTTTGCCAAATTGTATCAGTGTTTTACTGAAAGCAATTTATGGTATATTATACAAATAGAAGCACTGATCTGTATTTTAAAAATGTTTAATTAGTTTTATTTAACTATTAATTTCCTGGGGTTGCCTACGTCAGGATTTCTGCAAGAGTACATATTTAGGCTTAAATTCTCGTCGACAGCGAATTCATTTGAGACAAAGCAAGTTTGTTTAGAGAAGCAGGAACGNACATATTTAGGCTTAAATTCTCGTCGACAGCGAATTCATTTGAGACAAAGCAAGTTTGTTTAGAGAAGCAGGAACGTGGATGGAATCGGTCGTGGCCTGCAGTAAGGAACCATCCCAGCATTCACACTGAGTGATTTCGGGAAACTATGGAAGATCGAAATCAGTATGACCTGACCATGATTTGAACCCAAGTCCTCCNCACACTGAGTGATTTCGGGAAACTATGGAAGATCGAAATCAGTATGACCTGACCATGATTTGAACCCAAGTCCTCCCGATAGCGAAACGATGGTTAACCATTACGCCAACTACTTCGGCATCGGAAATCGTATTTTATTTAAAACTATTACTGACACTTTTCTCAGATCGACATTAGGAATTCTCCCTCCATCTTAATTTTAGACATATATTTCAGGAACACTAAGTTTGGCATAACATATGTGCTGTGCTACCATCATTAGCTATCCAAAATAAATCGTGAGTACTAATCTGAAGAACGTGATTCGAAAGTCTTTCCTGTGTAACCTGAAATTGTATAACACAACTACCCGACATGCATGACCGAACACCCAAGGTGCCAAAATACATAACAAACAGGGACCATAGTTGCGGAGTTGTTGGAGTGCTTGCCTCCCATCAAGACGAACAGAGTTCGATTCTTTGTTGTGTCACCCCCGATTTTCTCATGTGGGAGAGGTGGTGAATGTTGACGGTGGTCGGTGGGTTCTCTCAACGTATCCCTCCCTGCATTTAATTGCCTCACCATACCTGACTGACTTCGCCCTAACAATCACCAACGATTTCAGCTGTTAGGTGCCATCAAAATCTTTCTTAATTCGGCAATACAATAAAACGTGTACTCCGAAAATGCATTGAAGTCGGTAAAACGATCACCATGATAATTCCGTGCCTTCAAAATTAGATCTTATCACCATCAGCCACAAAAGGAGTAACCAAAAGTAGTTAGGTAATGTAGGTTCTAAGACAGCGTCATGACAGGGATTCGGGATTCGACCTTGAGAAGCTTGGTAAGGAAATGACAAACTTCATGCGTTTGCATTCCACTTCGGGGGCGGCCATCTTGGCAGCCAGTGCCAAAATGTGCAAATTTGCCAAAATGTGCAAAAAATTTCAAAAATTTATTTTAAAAAATAAATTTTCAAAAATAATTTTTTTTTTAAATAAATTTCAAAAATTTATTATTTAGAAATAACTTTTTGATTTAATATGTCAAAACATTAATTTAACTTTTGAAAAGTCTCAACTTTTCAAAAGTTCAAATTTTTTAAAATTCTCAACTTTTCAAAAGTTTAAAAAAATTATTTTTCCTGAACATTCCCTGGTGGCCATTTTCGAATCCCTAGGCCGACGCCAAGGTGTAAGCCATGGGAGAATTCCTAGAGCAACGCCAAGTTGGTTCCCGAAGACGATGCTGGCTGCCAAGATGGCCGCCCGAAGAGGAATTGAGCCGACGATGTCGCTGGCCGCCAATATGGCCGCCTGCAGAATCCTTAGGCCGATGCCAAGGTGTCAGCCATGGGAGAGAATCCCTAAGCCGATGCCATGTTGGTTCCCGAAGACGATGCTGGCTGCCAAAATGGCCGCCCGAAGAGGAATTGAGCCGAAGACGCCGCTGGGTGCCAAGATGGCCGCCCCCCGAAGAGGAAGTTTAGAATCCCTAGGCCGACGCCAAGGTGTCGCTGGCTGCCAAGATGGCCACGCCCGAATCGACGCCAAGGTGTCGCTGGCTGCCAAGATGGCTGCCCCCCGAAGAGGAAGTTTAGAATCCCTAGGCCGACGCCGAGGTGGCGCTGGCTCTTGCGACACGAACCGAAAGATCGGTGACCTCCAAACGGAGGCGGCTGGCTGTCCTTCGCTGCGAAGGTTACGAGAACAAGATATAAAAAATATCCTCCACGTGTGTACCGACCCACCCACCCCCCTCCCAGCAGCAGCANTTCCCCTCAATTCTAATTTGAATTTCACACTCCAAACTATGTTGACTTCCCACTGTTTAAGAAATGTCTTGTTATGAAGCGATAAATAGTATCTACTGTGACCAGTAAAGCAAATCTACGAGCTTTACATTTACTTGTAAAATTATTTTTACAGTTTTATATTAAGACAATACTGCTACTCACAGCAATTTAGTGTAATTTGGAAAGCATGTTTATACACGTCCAATGATTATACTGAATTTTCCACCATGCACACACACACACACACACACAACCTGGCATAGCAACACGCAGCATACTTACACACACACACGTGCGATCGCGCCCCGCGTCACACACACACACACACACATCCGGGCCTAGCGACACTTACCTTATGCCGCGCTGTCCTCCCAATTACCATCGACATGGCATAACATGTAGATGGGCCCCAGGCTTGGAACCGGGTTGCACACTATTCCTATGATACTACCAATATATATATAAAAAATATATATGTTGGCAACATCACAAATATAGTGTGCAGGCTGGTTACAACGCTGCAGCCAATGGAAAAGCGAGTTCTGTGAGACAGTGGGAAAAACAATTGCATATATATATAGAAGAAAGATAGAGAAGAACACTACAGTGTGATATCTCGACCGTGCGAGGGTGGGACCAAAGACAGAAGGAGTCACATGTGTGACAATTAGCAGTATGGTGGATAAAGCCACACACACACATGCATACATGACAAAATAATTTCATAATAATAATATGAACAAAGTGGAAGTGATTAAAGAAGAAGTAGTAGTGTGGTGGTGGTGGTAGAAACCACAACACGTTAAAGTAACGTAACAAGACGACAGAAATTACAACAACAAAACAGAAGTTGTACAAAACAAAACGTGAAACAAAACAAGCGTGCCAAGGTGATGAACATCTCGGTAGGACATCGGAGTCACAGACATGACAAAATATATATCACTAACAGGAATATCGTGTATGTGTTGAGAAAGTTGGGGTCACATAAGTGACAATATATATATATATATATATAGAGCAGTAGCATAAGGTTATCAAGAATGGATGACGTACGGAACGTACGCCAAGCTGACGTCGGTTGACAAACGTACACTTACTTACGTAAACAATGAGCATGTTATACAGCATGTTGTGAAAGAACATGATTGTTGGTATACCTGGCAAGGCGACAACGGCTTGCATGTGCTCCAGCATACCTCCGAGAGAAAAGAAACATGTACGGGACGTGCTGGTAACAGGCCGGGGCAAGTAAGATGGGCACTTGCGCTCCGGCGTGTTACCACCCAGTGTACCTGGCAAGGAGAAGATTGCAACCCTTGCAAGGGCTACAGTACACCGAATCTGACAACGCGTAGGCCAACAAATTAGTATATCTGGCAAGCCATCCGGTCTTGCACGAGCTCCAGTATACTGCAGGAAACAAACTGATAATCTACCTGACAATGTTAGGAACGTACCTCTTGAACGCGCTATAGTAGACTACCAGGCAGCACGCCTGGCAAGCCTGCAACACACTTGCACGCGCAAGAGCATGTTTAACGAGACATATGGCTACCAAAAAAAAAACCCTCAGCAATATACCTGACAAGCGGAATATGAAGACGCCTGTAAGTTCTCCAGTATACACGCTGGGAGAAATAACACTCTCTCCGAGACGACACGTGTACATAACTACATAGGCCGGACCCAGAGCTGTTTTTCTATTTAGGGTAGATAACCATAGGGGACGGTATGTATGGCATCATCCAGGACTTGTCGTTTGTCGTCCATCCACGAAAGCGCTAGTTNGGGGACGGTATGTATGGCATCATCCAGGACTTGTCGTTTGTCGTCCATCCACGAAAGCGCTAGTTTGTTCGCGCGTTCGGTGTAAACTTCGTGGTGGTACGAACGAATACTTCCGACCTGTACTCTCATGCAGCGCTGGGCCAAAAGAATGCGGCGATAATCGTCAAACGTTATCACGTTATCGACTACGCACCTCTGTATCCCCTTCGCGCGTTTCACTACCGTATCGTGGCAACGGTACGCATACAGCTTCGCCCGCAACCCGACAAACTCAACCATCGCGTTACCCGCGCACTCATCCTTAAACTTCCCAATAACCCTGGAGTTGATCGGAGAGTAGCAGGGATGGGTGGGAGGGTAGCCACTAGTGTCGAACTCCGACATGAGCACCGGGTCAGAGGCGAGGTCGCTGTAAAAGTCAGCGCAGTCGAGCTCCATGATAAATGAATCTGTATCCATATAAGCGAGACTGACACTGCCCCCATACCGCGCTCGCATGACGTCGTAGTAAAAGCGGTACATGAGTGTCTTTGACAGATCGAGTACGGCAAACCCAGCGTATATGGGCTTGTCAAATTTTACGCTCTCCTGGCATAATTTGACGAGTGACAACGACTCACCGTAAATCGTCCTGCATTTGAATGCAGGTTTAGCAATCAATTTCTTCGCCCGAACCTCTCTACACACGAGTTCCATACGCTGTCGTTTACGCTTATTTTCCATCAGTTTGCCGTACGTTGCGTTATTCATCAACTTAAAAAAGTCCTTCTCGAAGGCGTTCGTGGCCGCCTGCCGTTTCGCCGTGTTCATGTCTATGTACGGCTTTAGCCACGCCTTCTGCTGGAATTGAAGGACACGGTGAACAGCCTTCAGCCGCAACCCATGAGCCAATGCTTGCTTCAGAGTACGGTAATGAACAATATAATGAAGCTTGCTCTCCAGGGTCGTCATGAGTTTAGCGTGTGTGGACCCGGGGGGACGCTCGTTCACAGGCAAGAACGGAAGGTCCATATGCTCGTCGTGAAGAGCGGAAGGGTATTCAATATCTACCTCCAGTATGTAGCCGACATATCCGTCGTCCGGCACGCTCATCACATCGATGTTCGTGGCGGTCCATTCAAACCCGGCGTAAGGGAGGGGGAGGGACATCCCCCACCCGTAGAGATTATTAGCATCTACATACTGCAGGTAGGTAGATGGCTTACTAGCATCATACGACTCAGGCAGATGCTTATTATTGGCAACTACGTGCCTCGTAATACATTGAGCCACCCCTCCCCGGATACCAGCCTCAATAAACAGGTGCATATCGTAGTCGCATAGCAACTCCAATTCCACCTGCGTCTTGCGCAACATCGCGTCAAACGAGAACCCGGGAGCACTAACATAGCGCACACAGTCGAGACTGTAAGTGCTTAGACAGAGCCCCCGGAAATTCTCGAAGACGTCACACAGAATCAACACGTCCGTCTTCAGGTAGAGCTCCGAATAGTCACGGAGGGTGCGACAGCCGAACACGTCCCAGACCGTTTGTGCGTGCTGGTAGTCCTCAGCGCTGACGTTCCCCCCAGTAAGCCTATTATAGAATGACTCTATAGCAGGTAACCTCGGCTCGGCGAGCCTCTCCCACGAGCTGACATAATCGTAGGGGAAGACGCCTTTCCGGGTCACCAGCTGTAGCTCGCGCTCTACAGTGAAGAAGCGAGATGTTGTGTGGAATTCGCCGGACGGCAGATTCTGCGCGAGTGTTGCCAGGCTGGCAGACATGAACCTATACGTATCGATAAACTGTATAGTGAACTTGTCGCCCAAACTCTTACTGAAGGTGATTAACTTTTCCTCCGTATGGGGAATGATAAATATGTCCTGGGTATCGTAGCCAAGCTGCTTAATAATGAAATTGGCATCATACGTCAAGTTATGGAAGAGTATCGGCAGTCTCTGGGGACGACGACGAAGCTTGTTGCAGTTATTACACGACGCCCCAATGAAACTGCCTGTGAAATGATCATGGTCATGAACCTTTCTGTTGGTGTCGGTAAACATGCCAGAACAGTGGCAGCAGGTAGTGGCTAGAGCATAGCCGGCCTGTTCCCCGAGCGTTAGTTCTCGCATAGGTTCAGACCGACTATATATGTCTTTCACCAGGAGTCCTATCCTAACCACCTCTTCCATGAAGCCTTTCGACGCACCTTCGCCCATATAGATGGTTACAACCGGGGGTAGGCTGGTGGTCTTGGAGGCCGGAATAATATTAGTGTCAACCTTTACGTATAAGCCAAAAGAATAGGGTTCGTGTTTTTGGTACCTATATATGTAGGACGTGTCCGGGTTCGGTTGACACGTCTGTACAGGCATCAGCATTGCCTCGAAGTCTGCATAAACTACTATAGGTACCTTATCGCCGTTCTGGTAATTCAGGAACTTGAGCACAGGTGGCTTGCCGTCCTCGGCGGGCTGTGGCATGTCTGCGCGAACAGCACCGTGGTCATTACAATACCGCCTGTGCTCTGCCAGAGTTTCGGCGCCCGTCAACCCGGTCACACGAGGAATATCTGCATACGCCTTGAAGCAGCGCTTACAGACATCTACATGCGTCTCGTGTGACGTCACCTGGGAACGAACCAGTCGCGAGAAATTCGTAACGTAACAATAGTGCGAGTTCTGGTCCTCCGCAGTGGTGAGCAGCAGCAAATCAAAGTGCTGGGCCAGTTCTTCACCTGTCACCCGTATCGGCACTACTTTCGTATTCTCGTCGAGTGCGTATATATTAACGCTGACCCCCGGATTAGCTCGCTCGAACCTAGCTATTTGACGTAGAGGGGTGGGGAAATCGACAGTGGAAAAGTCGAAGCACGTCTTAAGCCTGGTGTAACGCTGGTCGACGCGCTCCCGATGTACCCCCTCTACAAAACGTGCCAGTATCGCCCATTTAAAGCAATGGAGGTCAGCCTTGTGTGGGTTGATGAGCGCCTTTTTCTCCGCGAAACCTGCAGGCAAGGGGATGTACGAAGAGACTCTTAGGGGATCCAGTTTATTTACGCGTAACTGGACCTGTTTCACGGCAGTGAGGGTCCAGCCGCTACCTTTACCCATATAAACAATCTCTTCGTGACATATCTTAACTATTGCGGCCGACACTGCCTCCTCGATGTCAGCCACACTGTATACAGGCNTTAACTATTGCGGCCGACACTGCCTCCTCGATGTCAGCCACATTGTATACAGGCACGTTTTTAGTCTTAAATGCACGACAATCTACCTCGTCGTCGTGCGGCTCCGGTTTCGCATATACGCACTCGAGAAATATGTTAAATTTCACCGCCCTCTGGGNCCCTTTTTGAGTCTTAAATGCACGACGATCTACCTCGTCGTCGTGCGGCTCCGGTTTCGCATATACGCACTCGAGAAATATGTTAAATTTCACCGCCCTCTGGGTCTCGACTTCCTGCTCGAGTTTTGCCAATGATATTAGCTTTCATACGCTCGAGGTAGCCACAAATGTCTACGGCATCCCTCGTGGTATTTTCCGCGACGTAGGTTCTCATAACGCCCGCGAATGCGCTCTCCACCTCCACGAACCCATGTGAGTTTCCCTCGCCAGCCCCTGTGGCAGTGAAGCCTCGACGAGGGTCACTCTCACTCGCAGGAGCCTGAGAAGCATACGAGGGCCCAGGCTGCGGACTAGCCACTCGTGCACGCTTCGCCGGCTGGGAGGTGGAGGTGGCAGTACCAGAACACTTTGCACAATGAGCACGAAGTCGGTCTGCTCTGGTAAACTGCCGGCCGAAGGTCCCACATTGCCATGGGCGAACTGTGGGATTCGCCCAACATGTGCGTTCATGGCGACGAGCATCGCAAGAACGCCCGAAGCCCTCATTACAGAACGCACAGTTGCACGAAGCGGCCTGTCGGACCACGCCCATACTTATAGTTTCATGTCCTGCGAGATTTTCGGCACGCGTGAAAGAGCGTCCACACCACTCGCACAAATGTTGGGCCGGCTGCCGGAATGGATTGAGGGAGCAATTACGCTCGTGTCGCAAACCATTACAGCGAACCGTGAATACCCGGTCGCAGAAACCACACTGTAGTGCGGGCCTACATATAGTAGGAGGGGAAGGTGACAACGCAGCAGAGGAAGGACTCAACGCTGGTGACGAAGGATGATCCGCCATCTCTTGCTCTCTTGTGTGAGGTGAGAGGTGGTGGTGGTGGTGGCGGTGGTTGTGGGGGCGTTGGTAACGATCTATGAAACAAACCCACCCAGTTTCCCGGTTAGTTCGTGATTACTACGTGAGTGTGTGTGTGTGTGTGTGTGTTTGTGTGACGTTAAACACAGAACGGTACGAATGGTACATGCATGCAACGCTCTTTGTAAAGTACAAAAAAAAAATTTTAATTTGGGTGGGAAAGATATACAAATACATGCAAGTGAATTTACTGGGGAATAAGTGAAATGGTAGGTGACCTCCTCCTCACGAGTCACGAACCTGGACCCTTAACCTGCAGGAGCCGCATGCGAGTTACGAGTCACTTTCACAATTATCATGCACGGGAGGGACCTGTCCTAAAGCTGTCAGATCATCTACAATCGCGTGGAGCGGAAGTTGGTCCCCGTGCCAGAGTCCTAGGGCATTACAGGAGAAACCGGTCGACCTCGTCGCCAAGGCCTGGGTAGTGGGAAAACAAAAAAAAAAANAAACAAGCCTGTGGGGAGTGTACGTTACGTCTAATACCACAGACCAGCACGTGGCCCCACCACCATTAAAGTAATGACCTGAACGAGAGCACTCCAAGTTCGTGAGTGTGTCGGTGATAAATCTACGAGACACACACAAGCACGGACGGCAGTAGCAGCAGTGTCTGGCAAGTGATATCACTCGTTAGAGCGGGTACCTGAAGTATATCTACTCACCAACACACACGATGTAGAAGAACACTTACCGTGAATTAGCAGTGTGTAGCGAGTGACAGTGGCAGCAGGTGGCTGGGCACCGTCGGGACGCCGTGTACACGCCTAGCGTTCACGTGCAAAACGAACAGCAGCAGTCCCCCGGATGTAGGCGTAGCGATCACAGACACGCACTAACCCGCAGCCAGTTAACGAGTGAAAGTCCAACGTTCACCAAGCCGGTATTTATACGGTTCGATCACAAGGTGAAAGCTGGCAGTAGTTCCTGGAGAAACTAGCCTTGTGAAAGAGCGTAGGGAAAAGACACACGCGGCCGGTCGCACACAGAGAGACAGAGTACTTCCACGTCCAAGTACGAGCAAAGCGTGTATGTAATGTCTCCAGAACGTGCATGTACAAGCCTTGTGCCTAGGTGATAGTCAAGCAGTAATGTGTGTCTGTGTACTGTGTTTAAGGGTACCGTAAAAAAACAGCATGGGGTTTTTATGTTTTGTTATGCAAAGACATTCGCTCTACACTCGGCAAATAGAACTCACACACAAGTTTCTGATCATACATTTCCACGGCTTGCACCTTGGTCATAGGCAATCAGTACTGTGTCTATGTACTGCGGTTTGCGGTTACTGTAAAAATACCATCGGGTGTTAAGTTTTAGTTATGACAGGATGTCAATAAGAACACACACACACAAGTTTCTGATCACACATATATATATATATATATTGTCTCATAAGTTGATATACATCGTGGTGCGATTACACCTTACAGGTATTGTTTTAGGTTAAACACACACAATTGCGCTTACACTGCAATACCACCAACAAATGTAAATGACAGTCGTTACACACACACGTAATCAAGTACTAAGAAATAGGCATTACAATGCCTTTTGGTTCATGTGCAAACACAACAGACGTGATTAACCAACGCCCCCACACACATTCACTACTCTATGCAAGACACAAGGCACGTTTTCAATTACGTGAACTATAGAAGCACACAATGTGCGGATATGAAGAACATTAAATATCCCTAACTATACAGATTAAAGCGAAAGATTGCAACCCACTCGTACATCAAGTACGAAGAATAATAATATTTAAACATTCAATTACTTTGATGTCACACACATCAAAACAGTTACGAGACCTATCACCTTTTTTTTGTTAAAACATATATAGTATAACCCCCATCTCCATATGTATACGATTCAAAGCACGTATTGTCACGCACACAATTCTCATTTATGTAAAAAGCACATTAGTATTGTTAAAACATTTCAAATAAAAACCTTTGAGCACTACACCTTTGCAAGTAGCGTATTGAAGAGCTGTTTCAGAACGGTTTTCCGCTCTGCAACGGTTAAATGTCTCATGTCACGTAATGAGGAGTTCCCACAACTAAGGCAGGCGGTGGTGGGCGTCATCTTGCGTCAAGGGCATGTCGCACGCCGCCGGGGACTCGTAACTGCGGTCCTAGGCTTCTTACGGTTGGAAGCTACAGCAGGCATCCGGACAGCGTCACCGGTGATGTCAATCACGGCCGCAGCACCCTTCCTCGCACATTTGGAGGTGGCAGCAGCAGGCAGAGGCTGGGCAGCAACTTCCATCACAGCAGCAGCGGCAGCAGCAGGAACAGTCGTCGTCTCTGGTGTCGGTACATAGTCGGGAAGGTGAACACGGATAGCATCGTGTAGCAGTGCGTGCATAATCACTTCGTCCGCTCCACAAGGCAAGGGGGTGTCTGTTCTCATGTTGTGAACAACACACCGCCCCAGTACATTGCAATCGATCATCAGCTGACACGACACGTATGAAATAGGCGTGTGGGCAAACAGCCAATGTGCTATGCCGTCACACTGTTCACTATACGAGCGTACATCTGGAGTGGTGACGGCTGGATCGGCTGCAGCGGCCAGTTCATAGCTGATGGCGCCGTCCCCAGGCGTCACACTGCTGTAGGCAGTCTCCGGACGGAACGGTACGTACATCGTAAGCACACTGAGGTCGACTGGTAGGTAAACAGTACATTTATACAACTTCTACACAGCGTCGACACGAGCCTTGGTCAATAGCAGGAGAAGGCATGCAAGTAGATCGTACACAGCCTGGCAGCAGCATTTACACTTGCTACGACAAGTTAGTTCACCCTCGACCGACACTGGACTACCTTCATTCTTCATTACGTAGTAATATAACAGCTGTCGGTGTTGTGTAGGCGTTACTTATATACACTGCCTCCCACACACACACACGTACATGAAGCTAAGTGAAGCACTTGTTATTTCAATTGAAGACACAACATACCTTCGCTGCACATGGTAGAGTCCATTTACTACCACAGTCTATCAGCGTGGTTGTGTGTATGAGGCCCGTGCACTCTTCAGACCAGCAGTAGGTGGAGCCGGTATTAACATCGCGCAGGACGTAGTTCAACTTCGTGCTACCATGGAGACGTTCATGGCGTAGTTCGGTAATATCTTCTATTTCGTCATGTGTTGCTAGTATGCGTCCATTTTCCGGCAGCTCGCTGTTGGGCCTGAGATTGAAGACGGCACACTGTTCGCACTTGTAGCAGGGCAGGATGTCCCAGTTGAAGTNAACATATGATTGTCACCGTCACATATCTGTACTTGCTCGTGTCCCAGCTCAGGTTTAAACAGTACTCTTCTATAGCCAATAAAGTAACTCGAGTACAAGCTCACATCTTCCAGCAGAAACGCCACACAGTCACGTACGTTAAATGTATTGCACATGACGGTCGGTAGTACTCTTCTGAATGATACACCAATGTCTACTGCAGCAGGTTCAAACACGTGTCCCTTCTTATATTGTAGCCAGGTACGCCTCACACGTTAACGGAGAACACATAGAAGTCCAAGTAATTTTACCTCTGTTCATGCAGGTCGTATGTCTGTCGCCGGTACAGCACTCCGTCCAGCGGGTAATTACACTAGCGGTGGCGACATCGCAAAGTTCATACGCTATCGCACGAGTAAACCAAACCTGGCGTATATACTCGGTTCTTGCTTGCGTTAACAGAGTACTGAGTGAGCACGGCAGCGTAAGTCCAGGCCTTTAGGTGATATACAGCTCATGTTGTTACATTACACGGGACCGAGAGAAAACTATCCTAATTTATACGACACACCCAGTGGTCGAGTCCGGTACAGCATTCTACCTGGGCAGGCAGGCCGGGCGGTTTGAAGTGAACTCGCCTGTAGCCAATCGTGACTTTACCCTCGTACGTGACTAGCGGGTCAAATGTTGCTTGCATGGTGACAGACAGACTGACGGCCTCGAACTAAGTGCAGTGACGATGTGAGACACACTAAATTAAAAAGGAATTTCCGAGACGCTTGGTGGGGTTATGTAACAATATTTATATGTGCTAGGAGAGGCTTTTTACGAAAATTCCACAGCATGCATAGACCGCCCGTGGTCAATGGGCTTAATGCCCGCATAACTAAATCTGACCGTGGACGTATTAAGTTTGCCCATATCGGCGTCGGTGATCAGTTGTACGTACCGCGTCGGCAGCCGGATGCGGAATTCGTCGTCCAGAATACATGTGACACACTTGCCATATGCAGTCTCGGTCCTCCGGAAATCGGAGGCTAAGTACAGCTTGCCTATGACGAGGTCTGACAGCGCCGTGTACTGCCCCATACCGTTAAGCTTGGTGAGGAGTCCTTCCATTGCTGCTGTTGCTGTCGTTGTAATTACCAGACGAGTACTATAGTTACCCCCATCGCAGGCGGTCCTATTTATATCGGTCCTGGCGGTGTTTTCGTAACAATAAGTTGACCCTCGGTGCAAGTTTCCCCCCTCCAACGACGTAACAGCAGAGAGTTCAGGTACGGGCACGTGTGACCGCGCCTGTACGCGGCACACACGTGGAGGATATTTTTTATATATTGTTCTCGTAACCTTCTAAGCGAAGGACAGCCAGCCTCCTCCGTTTGGAGGTCACAGATACTTCGGGTGGTGTCGCAATAGGTGCGTAAATGACGCTTCTGCTCTGCTCCGGCCACAAAGACAGTATCGCTCCAGTTTAATAATGCGCTAAGTACATCCCGCACTTTAACGTATTCGACATCGCCCACACTCCAATTGATACCGTGATAGTGTTGTTCCAGCCATATATTTGTTACTTTGCTTTTAACGTCCAGCTCGTGCCATGGAAATGGCGGTAAAAACGTATGTGATTCTATGCGACCGTCGACATATGCCACGCAGATGCATTTTATAATGAAACCTCGCTGCGAGACGAAGCCCTGAAAGTTCATATACATTCTGCCGGTCGGGAAGTGACTGAGGTATTGTCGTTATTATGTCAGTACTTTAACTATCCTGTCTCGCACATTGTACGTTACAAGTCTGTCGTGATTTATTAACGCATAGGCCTGGGTGGAGGGCGGGAAATTCACCGCCATGGATATTTCAATCCTACAGTCCACCACACCAGATTTAATTCTGTCATCCTGTTTACTAACGTCAAATACCAGTAGTGGAGCCATGTTCATAAAGGTGTTCGGTTCCAGTGTGGGGGCCTGCGTTTGTCCGTAGTATGAGCGCTGGAAGTCCGCGTACATTTGATAAGGGACTGCATATGCACCGTTTGTAAAATCAATGTTCAAATCGCCGTACGGGTACGCCTCGTAGTTTAAATAAATTTTATCGTTCTTAATATTGACGTGATCGAATTTCGAGCAGTCTTTATTGAGGACATTGCGCCTGCCTGTCTGAAACGCAACAATTATATATCTCGGTTTTTCACTCGTGAAACTAGTTTTAACGTTCCAATTAACGCTCGTGGAGGCTGGAACACTCGGATACGTCTCTAGGCTCCATGTACGAAATGCAATGTCTACGTTCCTTCCTTTTTCGGCATATTTCATTAATTTTACGCGTTCGGACATGTTGACCTGCACGTGTGGTAATAACCAGTCAATAGAGCGTATTGCGAGCGTGGAGGCTTCCGCTCCGGTGTCGTACAGCGCGTCGGCTTGTGTGTTTGCCATGTGAAGAACCAATTACTGCTTCGAATTGATAATTACATGCTTGTAATCTTCCGCGAACCCCAACAGCATAGCTAGTGGAATACAAACTTCGAATTTCCCGTTCGCATAGATGGGAACTTTAAATTCATCGTCTATACTCCAGCCTGCCATTTTGGCTGCAGGCAATTGGTTATGCATTAACGATAGGTAGTTCTTTATGGTGGCTGTAATTCCCACATCACGAGCTGCGTCGACTTCACAGCCGTTCAGCTCATACGCAATTCTACTTATCATGTGAAGTATACCGTTTCTAATGATTTTAGTCGTCACGGGAAGCGCATTGCCTGGCTTCGTTAGTGTTCCCCGGAAGCGTAAATATGAGTTACATGGCGCAGTGTATATCTCCTGGTTTTGCACCGGGATTCTGACCTCGGACGATGGCATGTAGGGGCCTGGCAGATAAGGTGAATACGTGTGAAACTCAGCCTTAGTGATGGCGTCTTCGAACCCGGCTGGCTCTGCAACGTTTAGAATTTCCACGTCCATTCTTGATCGTTAGTCCCAATCTCCTAAGGAAACACACGTTTTCAGGTGTTAGCGCTCTGTGTGCCTGACTCGTACTGACTTTACCTGTGGTACCGTAGGCCACTTTTATTACATTCGCACGCTTAATTTTCAGACCCATCTTTCCTTAAATGCAAGCGGACCGTTATCTCCTCGCCACGAAAATTAATCAATCTACTCTCTTGGTCCACAACGGACACTACGACCTCCTGTACGTTCGACGACACTACCGGAACGTAAATGGGTGTTTTCGGTACGTTTACGAGTTTAAATCCTGGCGGCACCATCGCTGAAAATTCATGCAGTGTCTGGCTGGGTTTGCCGTTCAGATACGACTCGTTAACCAAATTACAGTTTATTCGGATGACATTGACGGGAAATATTTGTACCGGCAGCGTGGATACATGGGTTTTGTTAGCCTCGTATGTAGCGTTCTCGAATCCTAGCATGGCAGCTAGAGTTTCGTTGCCCGAGAAGTCTACCTGTGCACTACACTTCATTTCGCTATGTAATGTATTCGCATTACCGCGTAGTACAAATGTGGCTTCCTGTCCCAGCTCACGCGTAAGATATTCGCCTATGTCATCGATTTCATAAGACCCTGTGGGAATACGCACCTCTCCCATCTTCCCACCCTCCTTAACGTAACGGAACATACAATTGCGATCATCTATGTTCAGTACCGAGAAATAAGTTTGAAAATCAATCACCGCCATGGACCATACTCCCTTCAGAGAGAGTGGTGGAATGTGTACGGACCGCAATTCCGAACTAGTGCCCGACAAGATCAACGTAACGGACATGACTGAAGACAGCACCTAGCGCTCGCTCGTTAAGTATCTATCTTTGTAAGGAAGCGCAGACAAAGGTGNTCAGACAAAGGTGTCCGCAGTTTCACGATCGAGGCTTTTGCTCCGCTTTGTGATTATAGTATATTCGCGCTCCTCTGAAATACGTTTTCAGTTCTGGCGGGGCCCTTAAGTTTCCAAAACTGTCAAAGTAGTGGACCGTATCGTTATTCTTTTTATATGCTGTCCAATGTGTTCCCGGCCCGACGCTGCTATCGAGGTTAACTATACCGCATTCCATCCTCTGCACTCGAAGGGGCAGTCTATCGCGCATGAACACGCCCCGGAACTTCCTTAATTTGAGTTTACGCGCATATTTCAGTATATCAAAGTTGGTTAACGGGCGGTCTGGCAGACCACTTAGGATCGCTTCGTTCGTTTGCGTTGTCGAGTTCTCTTTCTGCCTCCTCCTCCTCCAGCTATCTGTTTGTAGGGACGTAGGTACAGTCCTCGACCGTTTTTTGCAAGTGCTTCCATTCTACTATTGTGCCGTAAAGTCTCGTCAAGCGTTTGTTTTCGTCTTTGGCCGTATTAACCGCCCTGGCAATTCCGCTAGCACCCCCGATCAAACTTCCTAATACACCTAAGGCAGGCAAAATGAACGGCAGAATACCGCCGCGTTTCACTGATGACTTACGAAGTTTCCTGCGAGAGCGCAACTGTTTTTTCGTACTACCGAATTTCATTCCCATACCTCGTTTCACATTCGTTTTCATAATTTTCGACACGCCCCACGCTGCTATGCGTTCCCCGAGCTTGGACTGTGACGATCCGACTATCGATTTCGCCTTATTTGCAAGAATTGTATCGGCAACATGCCTATCTGCCATCTTCGTACTTGTCGCGTACGCAATGTCGTGTTCTTTGCACGCTGTGTCTAACGAGTTAATGGGGACGTCGCCACGCTGCAGTCGCCGCTCTAGCTTCGTGCCCGGACCGCAATACCTATATCCCGGAATGTGAGCTTCAAAGGGCAAATTACTAATAATAGAATTTACCAGTCCGCGTCCTTTCGCAGAGTACTTGCCTCTACGACTCATACCTCTACACTAACGGTTAAATGGCATTGTGTTACTTCTTTATACACTTCGACTGGATACGATCCAGGATACTCTACATGCATTTGTACGCTCTTTCTGATAAAACTTCCAACAGTTTTATTCCACGCCACGCGCCACGCCTCGAGTCTGTGTGTGTGTGTGTGTGTGTGTGTGGTAACTTGTAGTCGCCCTCGTGGCCTCATATCGCCGCCGCCCGGATAATGCGACACATGGCTGGGAGAGCGGGCGTCCTTGTAACCTGGCCCCGCCTGGGAGAGGCGCGGCGCGCGCCTCCGGGCACCTGCCAGGCCGTCCTGAGGTCAACCGCTCTCCCTCCCTTGTGTAACAGCCCACACCGGGAGCGTCCGGTCACACGCTTCCCTCGACCCACTTGAACTAGAGAGACATCCTGTGTGTGTGTGTGTGTGTGTGTGCAGACAGACACGTGTTGTATATTTAATTCAAATCCGATTGTAACACCCAGCTGTTATAGCTGGAGTCGAAATCTAGCCATTTCACGTATGCACGTCTGCCGCGTCGTTTAAGAATTCGCTCAACTAAGTAAGTGTGCGGAAATCTGGTTCGCAATAGTTCTTCAACGTAGAATCGTCCTTTCAAACGCTCGCCATGTAGGTCTTCCAAAACGAAGGTCCGAGGTTCGTTATGCCGAATCTGACTAATTCTGTATATTTCTAATGACCAGTTGGGGGTGTAAGATTTCGCGAATGTTGGTTAAAGTCTGGAAATGCGTACATAGTCACCCACTTTCAACTTCACCTTCCGCCTGTCCACTTTCTTATCGATTTTAAACACAGTCTCCAGCAACGAATTGTCTTTAACATCCACCGGACGCATACGAATGGTCCACACAAAAGATCGTAACATAAACCATTAATCTGCTCCATTGTTATCCAGCCATATGTACTTTCCTCGTGCTGAGAATTCACGCCACATATCTGCTTTTAATGTACGATTGAATCGCTCAATAATTGAAGCCTTTTTTTCGCCGTGAGTGCTGTAATGGTTAATTCGGTGCTCTTCCATGAGAGAACGGAACGCTTTATTGTAAAATTCCCTACCTAAATCGGTCTGCATATTCTTAGGAGGCCCCCCCTTCACCTTAGCGCTTAATACCGTTTGCATCGCCTTGGCAACGTCCGCCCCGTTTTTCCTGCGGACCGGGACGGCCCACGCGTATTTGCTGAAACAATTAATTACGGTTAGCATGTATCTATACCCCTTATTCACAGCGGCATACGGGATCATTTCCACCAGGTCGGCTTGATACAGATCGTCAAGTCCAAAAAGGAGCACTTTCCTCCTGCGGAAATTTCGCCTTGCTGGTCTGTGAATTTCGTCTGCGATTTCGGCCCGTGACATGGTTTAGTAGATGTAGCCACCTTCCCGCAGTTCCTCGACGATATTGACAATTTTGTTTGTGTGTGACCGATTGCCGGCTTGTTGCGATGCCACGAGTAACCTCAGTCTTGATACCAATTCGTTCACATTGTCCCAATAAACATACTCAAGCTGGCTGCCTCCATCAAGCTTCGAAGTCAGTCCCGAACAGCTGGCTAGGCCTACGTCGGGAAACAACTCGGCGATAATGTCGAATTTCGGATGTATCTCGTCCTTATATGTATTGGCAGTTATGTCATTATAGGTTAAATGAGCGCTCGTGAGTTTAAGTACTTTTTGGTATTGTCGTAACGCCTCGCGCGAATACTCGCCAGGTCTTCGTTTGAATAACAGCTCGTAAAGGCCTGGCGCTGCGCGTATGGTTTCATTGTCGATCTGTATGTAATCGTTGGGTAGAAAGTAAATATGCTTGTTCCCGAGATACCATTTTTTGTTCCGCCTATATACACCGTAAGTTACATCGTTGAACCTTGTTGTGTACAAACTGAGATACGTCCATACAGCGTCCGTGCGGGAACCTACCTTTCTCGTACGTTTCAATTCTGCCAAGGATACGTTGTCTTCGTCGACATATTCGCCATTGCCCTCCGGAAGTGGCTTTGGTTTGATGTCCAGGTCAGTCTTCACACTAGCGATAGTGGGAACCGGTTGCTCCTTTATAGTATCTAGCCGAGAGGTGATAGGCCGAAAGGCTTCTTCCAACACTGCATCGAGCTCCATATGGGCGCGTTTGGCCTGTAGGTACTTATCGTGGACGCTTGCCACGACGCGGCGTAAATCCTCAACAGCTGCGGCCATTATACTAA
>NQII01000576.1:265106-286783 GCA_002778355.1 Clitarchus hookeri
GATGTCGTCGGCTCAATTCCTCTTCGGGCGGCCATCTTGGTAGCCAGCATCGTCTTCGGGAACCAACATGGCATCGGCTTAGGGATTCTCTCCCATGGCAGACACCTTGGCGTCGGCCTAGGGATTCTGCAGGCGGCCATCTTGGTGGCCAGCGATGTCGTCTGCTCAATTCTTCTTCGGGCGGCCATCTTGGCAGCCAGCATCGTCTTCGGGAACCAACATGGCGTCGGCTTAGGGATTCTCTCCCATGGCTGACACCTTGGCGTCGGCCTAGGGATTCTGCAGGCGGCCATCTTGGTGGCCAGCGATGTCGTCGGCTCAATTCTTCTTCGGGCGGCCATCTTGGCAGCCAGCATCGTCTTCGGGAACCAACATGGCGTCGGCTTAGGGATTCTCTCCCATGGCTGACACCTTGGCGTCGGCCTAGGGATTCTGCATGGGGCCATCTTGGCAGCCAGTGGCATCTTCCGCAACCAACTTGGCATTGCTCTAGGGATTCTCCCATGGCTTACACCTTGGCGTCGGCCTAGGGATTCGAAAATGGTCACCAGGGAATGTTCGNCGGCCATCTTGGCAGCCAGTGGCATCTTCCGCAACCAACTTGGCGTTGCTCTAGGGATTCTCCCATGGCTTACACCTTGGCGTCGGCCTAGGGATTCGAAAATGGTCACCAGGGAATGTTCGGGAAAAAATAATTTTTTGGAACTTTTGAAAAGTTGAGACTTTTCAAAAGTTAAATTAATGTTTTGACATATTAAATCAAAAAGTTATTTCTAAATAATAAATTTTTGAAATTTATTTTTTAAAAAATAATTTTTGAAAATTTATTTTTTAATAAATAATTTTTGAAAATTTATTTTTTAATACATTTTTGCAATTTTTTGCACATTTTGGCAAATTTGCACGTTTTGGGCTGCCAAGATGGCCGCCCCCGAAGTGGAATGNATTTATTTTTTAATAAATTTTTGCAATTTTTTGCACATTTTGGCAAATTTGCACGTTTTGGGCTGCCAAGATGGCCGCCCCCGAAGTGGAATGCAAACGCATGAAGTTTGTCATTTCCTTACCAAGCTTCTCAAGGTCGAATCCCGAATCCCTGTCATGACGCTGTCTTAGAACCTACATTACCTAACTACTACCAAAGTACAAATAAAAATTTTCCCTGTATTTTGTAAACATTCAGCAATTTCACATCACTCAGTTTAGTGAAATGGTCGGAGTAAGGAGAGAAATTAGTGAATAAAGGAGGAAATGAAGGCAAGGCCCTTAAATCCCCAGAGTGCCGCAGTGTTCGCCTCCCAGCACGAACACATGTACAGGGTCCTTCCCTCAGCAAACATATTCGCGCAGGGGGCAACCTCAAAGCTAGTCCATTCTTCACACCTCCACTTCGCCCCAACATGGCAAGCCAGGTTCGATTCCCGGTGGGTTCGATCCCTGATTTTCGCACATGAGAATCGTGCAGGTTGATACTGCTCCTGGCTGACATTTTTTTACTCCAGTTTACCCCCGCCTTTGCATTCCAGCGCCGTGTCCAATTCCCAGCGGGACAGGTCCTCTCACAGTGCTCTCTACCACTGGTTGCCCTCAGTTGTTGAACGCTGCAAAACCCTCTCTCACGCCCTAATATTGGCTACAAAACCCACCATATATTCTCGATAGAATCCATATTTTTACTTCCACTCTTTTACTTTTTTTAGGAGAAAGTTATCTCGCATAAGTATACATTACCGGCCAAAACGCAGAGTCCTCCCCTTAGCACCTACCAGTTGCACGCTGTTGGGCTGGTTCATGATAAACACACATCTGATATTCACCACCCAGCACGACGAGCCAGGTGCGATCCCTGGCAGGGGCACCAGCGGATTTTAGCATGTGGGAATTGCGCCAGGCGATGTTGCTGCTGGCTGACTGGTTTTCTGGAGGAACTCGTATTTCCCCCGCCCTTGCATTCCAGCAATGCTCTATTCACATCATATCAACACACTAATTCCTCTAGCTGGCGAGGAGTTTCACACATGTCCCTCGAGTAGGACAGCTGGTTCCACTTGGATAACAGCTTACCCCCATTGCGTCCGCATACCCTGCTCTAGGCGGGAACTGTAAGTGGATCTTCATTTTCTCGAGTCTGCTCTTCGAAACGCAATGCAAACTACAAGTTTTCCAGCAGAAGAGATCAAAGCTCTAGGAATTTTGTCGTTCGAGAATCAGTACACTTATTGCTTATAATTGAGAATCCATCGTCCTCAGGGAGATTTTATCAGTTTTTCAGTGAGGTAATATGGATTTATTATATTATTTAAAAAAAAGCCAACATGTGAGAACGCTGAGAAAACTCATACTTTGTTCGTATAAGCAAGGGACCGGGAAAAAATTAACTAGCAGATACTGATCCTTAAATCCAATCCCAACATCGCCAACAGAACTATTAATACCAGGCTTACTACCAATAATATACATACATATTTAAACTAAATAATAGTAATATTTAATAGAAATATATATAATTATAAGTATGTATACATATATATTTAAAACAGTATTATATGATATGCATATTTTATATGCATGCTTGTATATTATATGGTAGTGTAATAATATGTTTATGCAAAGGCGATTGTGTCTGCGGGTGAATAAGGGTTATCTCAGGATGCTCACACGTTTGCTCTTTTGATAAATAATATATTAAATATCCAAAAAAAAATTTCGCTGAACTAAACATTTCAAATCTTCCTGTGGATGACAGCTCCTCTATTCTGTGCAATAAGCGTTCTGATTTTCGGCTGACAAAATACATTGATCCTTGATCTCTTTCATTGGGAAACTGGTGGGTTGGACTGTCTTTCTAACATCTGACTCGAGAAAATGAAAATCCCTTATCATTTCCCAGTTTTGGCAGGGTCTGTGGATGCGATCAAAATAATCTGGTGTCCAAGTGGAGCTGGCTGTCCTACTAGAGTGAAGTGGAGTGGGGTCGAGATATTTGAGAGCCGATGAGGGTGAAGTGAGGTGAGTAATTGGCAACGCCAGTATGCAAGGGTGGGGGAAATGAGAGATCCCCGAGAAAATGCGCCGACCAGTGGCATCGTTTGGCACGATTCCCACACGCCAAAATCTGCTGGTGGTGTGAAGATCATGAGCCAGCTCCACAGCATGCTACTGATAGGCGCGAAGAAGTGAACTCTTGATTTTTGGCTGATGATGGGAGGCGAGCGCTGCGGCCCCTATGTATACTTACGCGAGTTAATGTTCTTCAATAAAAGGTTGGGTATGAATTTTCCAAAAAACGGACGATACCAATAAACCAGGCAATGATGACCTTACCATCCTTAGGCCGGGGAAAATCTCCAATATCTCTTGTATTTTTAGGGTCAATAGCCATGCCTTGAGATGAAATTTTATGGCCAAAGGAGATTAATTTCTGGGACAGCAAATAAAACGATGGCTGGGTTGACAGTCAAACCCACCTTTGCCAATCTGGACAGCACTTCTTTTAAATGGCGAGGGTGTTTCTATTTTATTTATTCAGCTTACGATAGTCTATAAACATGTTTTGTTTCCCATTAGGTTTTTGAACAAGGAAAGCCGAGCTGGAATTTTGTAACGTAGACTGCTCAATTACTCCTTTTTTCAAGAAGTCTTGGATTTGAAGCAACAAAATCTCCACCATAGAGGGGGGGGGGGCGCTAAACGATAGGGCTGAGGTTTAATATGCTCTTTACATATCAACTATATTTCATATTCCAAAAGTTTAGTCAGTCCCAGTTATGAAGTAAGAACTTTAGAAAATCTGCAACAAATATGTTGAATATAAGCTTGCTTCATTAGAGACAAACGCTTTAATGGGTTAAAAGGTTGTTGATCCTTAAATATAACCTTAACATCGCCAACAGAACTATTAATACCAGGCTTACTGCCAATAAGTGGTATTTTAAGGCGAGGAGCGAACTTGAAAATGTGCATTTCTTGAATATCCTAAATGAGACATGAAGGTCTCATAAAGTCTGCTCCCAAATACAATCTAGGCACAAATTATCTGATACAAGACATTTAATCATACAAGTAAATTAGGCAATCTTATTTTTCTGTGGCGCAACAATAAAAAGGTAACTGGTCACCAGAGGCAGTGTAACATTAAACATAATTTTCTTCTACCGACCTTATCAAATTAAAAATATTATCGTCCTTAAACAGTTGACCATAAATGATACTGCGTGCAGCACCTAAATCAACCAGCGCATTAATATAAAGCGTACCCAAAACCACCTCAACATGTGGAGTGATAGGTCTTTGAAGTGGACACAAAAAACTGTGAAATAATCAGAATTGCCAGGACACTCAAGTAAAGCAAATAATCGTTAGAATAAATGGTAAGTTTCTGCATATCTTTGAATGTGAGCTTTATAAAGTGCATCCTTGGAAAGGACCCAATTCAAGGATTTCTCGTTACTTGTTCTTCTCACATTCTGCATGTTTTAATTGCCAACAGCGGGACGCAATATTCCCTACATTCTTATAAAACTACATATGGGCATCTTTAATGCCTGACTGCCAGTAGGCTGTACTTCTTTGGAATTAGATTCTTTGGAATTTTCGGTAATGTCAGGCTGGTCTATTTTACTATCTACAAAATATGTTAATTTTGTAAGGTTGTGGTTTATGGTATTCGCATAGGCCAAAAATTGGAGGAGGCATTTCACACCTTTGATAAACATAATGTATGTTCTGTGAGTGTACACAAAATGTATCTAATCAAGCAAAATTATTTAATTTCTCAATGAACACGTTCGGNCTAATCAAGCAAAATTATTTAATTTCTCAATGAACACGTTCGGGACGAGTCCCTCCGAGATATTTTCTACAGCATCCTTTTATGGGAGGTTAAATCATTAAACTAGAGCAGTTTCCCTTATGCTGTTAAAATAAAGTGACAGTGGTTCAACTGGGTTTTGTAATATTATGTTATTTTAACGCAATTCAGTTAAAATAGGCGAGGTAACAAAGAAATACAAGATAACTTCATGGTACTGATCGAAAGTCATGAACCGGGCTAAGGCAAGTGGAGTTCTCTCGCTTAACAGCCACCGAGTAAATTGGCAAATTACATCAAATAACTGAGGTTCAGCTAAAGTGTTACTCGGTGCAGTATGAGAATAATTTTCAAAAACTCAAATACTTTATGACATTCAAGACATTAGTGATAGGAAATGCCATTACCTTGTACTCTTGGGAATGTGAGGTATTCCTAAAAACTGGGTAAGTACAGGGCATGCACTAGGGTGAACAGCTGTTGACATATTTTCCTCGGGAATAAATAGAGAATTTCGCTTAGACCAAACATCTGAGCATTAGATATACCTACTCCTCCAGGACTAGCAAGAGTAGTGGAAGAACTTAGTACACTGGGGATAGGATAACTGTTAAGGTTAGGGACGTTAGGTACAGGATTTTGGAGACCTGTGGTGGATGGTCCTGCAATGGTGGAATTAGTCACTTTTTCAGCAAGATGCGAAAAAATAGTTTCATATTCGGTGGTAGTAAAGACCCGCAAATTACTTTCGGACTTAATAACAGTCAGACAAAATTTCGAAACGTTCAACAACAATTTCCAGAGAAGCAACTTGAGTGTCGGAAAGGTAATCACTAAAAACTCTCAATAACGCATTACAAATGTGCCAGTATATGTCTTACACAAGGAAGAGACACACTACGTTGTTCATCCTCCATGTTACACAAATTCAATTATTAAAGAATTTGGATGCGCAATACTCATATTCATCTTTTACATCCACATTTGCCACGTTAGGCATTTTATCAGCCTGAAGGGCAGTGCGCAATGACTTGCACAATTCGGTAATGTTCTGGTCACAGGGCTAGGACGCGAAGCATAGGCTTTGAAAATAGACAAACAACTTAAGTGATATCAACCATATTCCCAGAAGGTGCCCAAAAGAAAGCACGTGAACCAAATTCTGCTAACAGTGTAGCCCTCTTTAAAAGAAAGTGTAAAATACAAAGGCCGAACCCCAAAAGTCGGTTCCCCTTTTACAAAATTTAGAAAATAAGTATATTTAGAAAATTTTCAAAATACTTCCGTTACCACTTTTGTTGTTGTTTTACATGTGACTATGGCCACTTACTAGTGAAACGCCTAAGGTTCAAGTTAAAATTACTACAAAATCAATTTCGGGGTAATAAATAAATACATACTTCCTTTATTTAACAATTTTGGTCTACCATGAAAGGGCATTTATTATTAAAAATTTTCGCCTATACCACCAATCTGATATAGTGAAAATGAAATAGTTACTATAAAGAAATTAATTATAAGGGTGTAGTACACTATTTAAAAGAAAAAAGAAAAATATGGTAAATAGCAGCAAAAAAATATTGAAATTCAAAATATTTTCTTTTTCAGTTTAAATTCTAAATTATTACAAATTTTATATTTATTTCAATATTTTTTTTTTGTTCTAGGAAAAGTCAAGCTATTCTAGTTTTATTCTTGGAAAATTACTAGCAGAAGTTCCTTTTTTTAAATTTTTTAAGCTATCGGGAGGCAATTAGGAGATTCAGCATGCAGCAAAATATTAAATAAGCATGTTTTACTGAAAGTAGAAATATAGCTAGCAGATCAACAGCCACAGCGAAACACCATTGCCGTGAGGCTGGGCTGGATATCACCTAGTCATTCCCATCAGAAAGTTGTCAAGCAGGGCACTCAAGCCATAGTTGGTGGAATGCACTATTAAGGAAATGATCCACCATATTCACAAAAACAGGGAAAACTAACATACGATTCATGCTTGAAGCAATATAAAATCACAAAACATACACACCACAGGAGCTGTAGCAAATTACTACGACATATTTTAGTCCGAAGCAAATTTGCTCAAATAATGTAATTTCACATCATGGTAGCTTGAAGGAAAAAGAAAAAGGCTTAATCATCACTAAAGATAGTCGCACGATTGGACGATTCCGAACGCATGACGGATTAGATATAATTGAATCTTCACACTGTGGTCCCGAAATGTTGTGGTTATAATAGTAAAAAATATTTGCATTGCCTTTTTTATATTATAAAAATTACATTCATAAATTTATAAATAAATGTTCAACTTGGACAACATTAAGTAATATTTATAATCAAAGGGAAATTTTAACATTCTTTAAAGTTAGAAAGAGGAACTTCAGTGCTATTTATGTTTTATAAAAAAACAACACTTGAACAGGTTTTATTAGCAACACAATTTAAACTATGACTACAAAAACAACACTAAAAACAAATAAATATACGAAATCTGACATGAGATTTCAGATAACAATTGTAGACAATTNACTACAAAAACAACACTAAAAACAAATAAATATACGAAATCTGACATGAGATTTCAGATAACAATTGTAGACAATTTATTGAAATTACAGATAAATGGCAGTGGAAGAAAAAATAAAGGACAAGGAAAAACGAAAGGACTTTGCCAAAATAAAGTGGAAAAGCGAATTGAAAGTAAAAGAGGGTAAGTGCCGCAAAATAAAGCGGGCTATTTGGGCAAAAGTTTAAGAGCAACATGATCATGTACCATGTGAAAGAAGCCTAAATATGGAGACTTCCAGTGTTCAGCGACAAATATTAAGCAAAGGTCATATGAATAATTTGGGATTATAGCCTTTATTTAGTTAAAGATATTTCGGAAGTTTTAAAAAATATCAGTGTCCATGACTCTTGATGAGCGAAGGCAAATAAACTTGGTAAAACAACATTGGCTGTGCTGAAATGTATGTGATTACAGTGAAACAGGGATCTACTTGTGCAAGGGTGTTGGGATATATGAAACGTTCTTCGGGGTACACAGGTACTCTTAGAGTGTGTTGTTTATGTGATGAGGGAATCAGGGAACCATATGCGAGGACATAGAAACTACTTTTCCTTCCAACTTCGGAGTGTAAGATTTGTTTTCATAACGTTAATATGAAAATCCAGCCTGGATGCATATATATTTAAACATCGATTTGGAAGAGCTGTATCTACTTTTACTAAATGCTTTTTGTATCTACGAAGATCTGCATTGGCCACACAGCCCGTCGACATGACAAGATTAAATGTTTGAAGAACAGATATGGTGTTGTATTAAGCTTAGATAACTTTCCTACGGAGTTTGCTCGAAATGATAACTTGAATAGACATGTGAAGTACTGCATGTATAGTATTAATGACCTGAGCATCGCCAAGCATGTGTGACCTTCCGGGAACAGTCAGTATGGCAGCTTGCTGATTGGCGGCGAGAGGTGTTTAGCGGAGATCCATGGTTCTCTTTGTATATAGACGATTGCTCTATTCGAGTCTGGAGATGTCCTTACCAGCGCCATGATTCACACAACATTTTAGACCGGCACACCGTCCGAACGAGAGGTGTCAAAGTGTTTGGTGTCATTTGCTACGATTCCCGCTCCCCACTGTTGGTGATTGAAGGAACCTTGATGGCATGGTGATCCGTCAAGGAAATTCTGGCGTCTATGTGTGCTCCCCTTCCTGGTGCAACTTGAAAACCCCATTTTATAGCAGAATAATACCCGGCCCCACACAGTACGGGTAACTCTGGCCTGTCTACGTAATGTCAACATGTTTGACAGCAAGATCCCAAGACCTCTCGCCCATCGAGAATATTTCAGACCAGATTGGATGGCAGCTTCGACCAGCAGCAACTACGGCGTATTTGGAGAGTCATTTGCGCAAGCTGTGGCAACATCTTTCTCAGGGGAAAATCCGAAGTCTGTAAGCCTTCATAACCGACTGTATCGCCACCTGTCTCCATGCTACAGGTGATACAACACCTTACTGAGTTCATCCTGAAAGNCCTTCATAACCGACTGTATCGCCACCTGTCTCCATGCTACAGGTGATACAACACCTTACTGAGTTCATCCTGAAAGTATTGGTCCCATGCATAACATGCTTGGCATGACAGAATATTTTGATATATTCTGTATACATACTGCTATTTCCTGTGCCTGTACCAACTTACGTGGCCCTGCAGTGTGATCAGAATTTTTTTTTTGCAAATGAATGTATGTAAAAATATGTTCAGGTAAAACTGTGTTGTTTTTAATAAAAAAAAAGGAANATTTTTTTTTTGCAAATGAATGTATGTAAAAATATGTTCAGGTAAAACTGTGTTGTTTTTAATAAAAAAAAAGGAAAATCACCAAAAGTGTATTTACATGAGCAGGTAAAAAGAGCCTGACGCAATCACGTGTTATAAAAATTATTCTTANAAAATCACCAAAAGTGTATTTACATGAGCAGGTAAAAAGAGCCTGACGCAATCACGTGTTATAAAAATTATTCTTATTTTATAAAGGGCCATTTAATCAAGTGTTTAATGTGTGGACAAACAGAGCCTAAACAGCCACGCGTATATATATTTTATACACATGTACAATTAATAATATAATAATAAAGAAAAAAATGTTTAATTAGCATATGTGTAGGTGTTATAAATGAATGGATGAGTGGTTTTAGTTGTATACATTAATTGTGAAATATAATTTTTATATGCTATCGCAAGAAAATTGTATGAAGAAGTCCAATTTCAATATGATTTTAATTCATAGTAATTTTTACATGGAATAATTAATTTTGTTACGGTATCAATAAGAATTTATGATATCGATTCAATTTATTTAAATATCAAAACATAATATAAATTTTGTTTATACTAATGGAAAATATTACTAAGGATACGATGAATCCCGACACAAGACTCCCGATTACCGATATTTTATCTGACTGCAGCTGAAAAACCTCATGCAGGCTTTGCAACAGCCCACAGTCAATAAAAATGATAAATGCGTGCACATTTTTTTAAAGGGTATCTATTTAATCTCTTATTTTTATTTCAAATATTTATTTTATGCTTATGTTTTGTGTTACATAAGATAGAATGTTTAATTTCTGGTTTCTAATAAATTTACATTTAAATGAGAGCATTGTTACTGGAATTTCTGTTTATTATTTTTAGTTTTCATTAATTTGATTTGGTATCTTTTTGAGTTGTTAGTTTTTTTTTAGTTTATTTTGTGAGGGCAAATGGGGAGTGTCCCCAGTGTAAAAACCCTATCTTATTTTAAGAGCTTAAGGATTAAGATTTTATTTTATTTATATGTTCATCGTTAATTTTTGGAGTATGGTTTGGCTGCGTTAGATTTAAATTTCTTCTTCCTGGTCTTCCAGTAATAGTAGCCTTTCAGGGAAATCTTGTCTTGTTTGTTTTGCAAAGAAGATGCCGGTGTCTGGTTAGCCTTTATGTTGTGTTAATCTTCTTTTTATGAGATTTGGATGGCATTGTATTTTATCCTTGAAGGTCTTAAGAGTGTGGGTGGTGGGGTGAATTATGTTTCTTAGAATATTATGTAGTAGGTCTCATATGTGTGTCCTTGGAGGAAGCCTGGCTACTGTTCCTAGTGCTGTATAGTATGTGGCACATAGCAGGCGGTGCGTTGCTGCTGGAGCATATGTCCAGTCTGAGACCGCTTATGTAAGGAGAGGGAATATTGTGACTTTGAAGACAGTAACTTTTGTGTATTGCTTTATTTGACATCGGGAATTAGTGCTTGGACCATTTCTCTGATTGGTACTTATGTTATTCCTGTTATTTCTTTCATCACTGGGTGAATTAGAGTTCAGACGTCAGTAAACACCTAGGTATTTCCATCTCTCTCGCCAGTCTGTGGTGTCAGTAGATAGGAAATGTGTGTTCGGGGACAAGGGCTGGGAGCTGACGTGCTGCTACCATCTTGGATCCCACTGTCTAAGATAACACAACAACCTCCATCTTGTATTCTGCCATCTTGTGCCCTTAACCTTTATGGCCATCTTGTTTCTGTTTGCCATATTGTTTCCTACCATTATTTGNTATTCTGCCATCTTGTGCCCTTAACCTTTATGGCCATCTTGTTTCTGTTTGCCATATTGTTTCCTACCATTATTTGGTTTTCGCATGTCAACTTGATTCACAATTACATTTGCTTCTGTCGCATACTCTCGACATGCCATAGTTCTCTCGTTGTCTGCTAGAGTGCACCACTGGTGCCGATAATGTCGTTTATTGCTGCTAAAATGTTCCACTGACGTCCACTATTTTGCTTCCACTTGTCCTTCGTTAAACTGCCGCCTGTTAGGGGCACNGCTTCCACTTGTCCTTCGTTAAACTGCCGCCTGTTAGGGGCACTGGTGTCACTCTCGCTCGGCCACCATGTTGGTTCTAGAGTTGGCCAGTAGAGGAGCTGCCTTTTTACTCAATTTTTGCAGAGCTCAAAATATCGTCTGTAATAGGGCGGGATCGAACTGCCGTACTTAGTGCCGCCAGCATGGTGTACACTATAGTCGACTGATCTATTGGGACATATGCTGTGACAATGCTTTGAAAGAAGTATATGTAATATCATGTGTATGTAGAAAAATTATATTTAAAAAAAAATCTAAGTTTTGGTTGTCATGATTATTTCAGAATAATAATTTGTAATAATAATTTTGTAAATCACTTTTNAAAAAAAATCTAAGTTTTGGTTGTCATGATTATTTCAGAATAATAATTTGTAATAATAATTTTGTAAATCACTTTTCTAATAATATTTTTTTCTTATTAAAAATTATGAACAGATGTACTTCAAAATAAGAATTTATTTTTTAAAAGCGTTCATTAATTTTACTTAATTTTTAATTGGGTTTTTATTTACATGTGTTTTTCATTAAAGATATCTCTTTTGTGTTTGTCATCCATCCTTCAGTTTAGGACTGCTCATCCATGCTGAAGATGTCAGAAAAAAACCTGCAACACACGAACAAATATGATTAATAATAAAGGCAACACAGGTTAACAGCAACTATGCAAAAAATGTTGGGGGTGAAGATACACTTTATGAACAAAATACGTATTTGAAAACAAAGCTTGAGTATACAAAACTACTCTGCCACCAATTAATCCCTTAACATATTACCCCGAGTATACTCGTTCACGTTGGACATATTGCAGAATAAGAAGAATCACAGTCGTTGCTGTGTAAGTCCATAAGCTAGCACCAATACAAAGAGTACCTTTCCCTAGGCAATGCTATCAGTTGCTGCTGACACACCAACTGTTTTAATAAATGGTTGTTTCTTGTGCCATGGATATACTGAAACTGTTTCCATAGGTTCCAAAGTGTTAATGTGTATGTTAAGCGATTAACTATGTACCAATTTTGTGTAAAAAATAAAAATTACGAAATTTTGTTATTACAAAATATACAAATATTATGAAATAATAGGTACTGCTTAACAGTTATGTATCATCTATTTTAAATATGGAAAAATATTATGACTTGGTGTAGGTTATGGCATTATATATTTTAATATATGGGTAAATTGTTTATTTATGAATATAAANAAATATTATGACTTGGTGTAGGTTATGGCATTATATATTTTAATATATGGGTAAATTGTTTATTTATGAATATAAATTTTTTTTTACTATCACATTACTTGGAATTTTATGGTCAATGAGTGTAGTAATGAACCGTTTGTGTTCCCACGACGGAGTTACATACAAGAAGAAGAGAAGGAAGACTGTAGTATATTGGTTGCGTTGCTAGGGACTCCCGCGAATCGGGCGATTTGACTTGAACCAAATGGGACTTTCTGACGCCTTACCACGGACGTAGACACAAGTTAACTACAAAATGTTAAAACCATATTTTAAAAAATCCTGCTTAATATATTTATCACGTGATCGGAATTACTCAACGCTTGTATTAGCGTGAAGATGTGGAGGTTTCCTTACGAACCTGCAGATGTGACCGCAAGACGACTCGAGAGACAACTCCAGGAATTGACAGGACCTGTGAATGTGCCCAGCGGTAACCTATAAATGGGCAATGTTGTGTCAAAAACACATACGCGAACAAAATACATAAATTTTAATTATCTTGAAGATGCTAGTACTTACTTTTAAAATAATTTTCAACGCGTTGCAAAATAGCAGTCGGTTCTGAAATGCTCCGCTGCTCGTTGACAGGCCAAGCGCGAACATTTGGTGAAGGGACTCGGCGCACCACTGACTGCCAATCACTGCACAAAATAAAATAAACGTAGTTAACGACTTTGCATTTTAACATGTACACAAAACAAAAAAATTATACAGCAATAAGTTAATTCAAAATAGCAATCTGCAATAAAAAAACTACTGATCTCGTTGACAAAATTTATTTAACCAGTTAATAAATGTTTACTTCGAAACCTAACATACATTCACGAATAAAGACTCGAAGCAAAATGGAAAGCGACCGTGATTCCTCAAACTCTCTCACTAAACACAAAATGGCGACGAAGCAGTCGGGTAACCGGATATGCAGACAGGAAGCCCTGATATCGGAGTGAGAGTTTTGCCGCCGTTTATCATCACGGGGCCGCTACTCCCTCAGCGCGAATGAAGTACATGCTCTTATGAGGGCTCTTGTCCTCCCGTTTGTATATCAGGTCTCGAGTCCAGATTGGGGTCAGCTAGCCCATCCCGCCTGGCTCTTGATCATACCGATATACGGTGGCAAGTCCAGCAGTCTGTTTTGTTTTAAGGCCCCCTGTGTAGCGCCAGGGACCTGGTACCCACAACTGTTTCCTCTCCTTCCCAGCCTGTGGAGGGAGAGGAGACGAATGGTTCCTAAAACCAGGAATTTTGAAATGTAGGGCTTCTTGAGAATCACCGCGAAGCCCAAGATGCTTCATGGCTGTTTCAGTTTCGTTCAAGCGGAATTTAAGCCGAAAGGTTGTAATTGTCTGGAAGTAGATCGAGAAGGCATGGCCTGCGAGTAAATTAAGTTAATAATGATAAAATGAACTGGAATATGTTTGTGTGTACAGATTATTATTCAATTTTAGGTTTGGCATCAAGTCATAGTAAATATATGGCATTGATATTGGATAGTTTTAATTTAGTAATAATAAAGTTAATGAGGTTAACCATAGTTGAAATCAAAATTGAAATCAAAGTAAATATACATTGTGTGGTGTGTTGTTTGCATTTAATATTTTTTAAGTCGGAACTAACAGCGAACAGTAATAGTAATAAATCATTCAATATGTTCCTGTATGACTCTAATTGTGTGTAGAAGTGTTATGGTGCCACTGGAGAGAAGTGCGGGTTACATGATGTGGNCACCCATAAAATGGTCTTCTTGAGCCTAGCTCGCTTTGATGCTAGGGCAAGCTGGGTTTCCCTGCCAGCCCTGGTTCCCAGACTGAGGCGAGAAGCCAGGCGCAACTAGTTTTGATAAAATGCACGACCTCGCGTCCCGGAATAATAGGAGGACTCGGCCGGCCGGGATACGTCTAAAGATTTTGTTTAATTATTTAGCCACAGCATTTAAGGGCTTTTAATGCGTGTGCTGGTGTCTGGTTTGTAATTACCGACATCGCAGATATTAGGATTGGGGTGGAGCTTAATTTTATCATAAAACTTATTATTTTGTTTAATTAATTTTTCGTTTATAAACTGCACTTTTAGTATTGAATGAAGATCGCAGTTTCTCGTGTTTCTAGTGGCTTCACCAATTATTCTTAGATATTTATTCTGAATAATTTGTACGCGATTTATTAGTGTTTTAGCTGCATTTCCCCACACTTCATTCCCGTACATGAGGGCTGAGCGGACGATTGAATTCCATATTAATAGTTTAAATCTTTTGTTTAACCTGTTGCATTTAAGCATGGGATAAAATTTATTTAGTTTTGCATATGCTAGTTGTTTCGTGTGTTTAATGTGAATGTCCCAGTGCAGTTTTTTTATATATTACTAAGCCTAGATATTTGGTGGAGTTAGAAAAAGGTATTTCTGTGTTATTATATTTTAGTAGTTTAGCCTTATACTTTCGTCTGCGATTAAGAACTAAAGCATGGTTTTTCTCTGCGTTTATTTTTATCTTCCAACGGTCATACCATTGGCTCAATTCGTTGAGTTGTAACCGTGTGTAGATGTGAGCGTAGAGAAGGCTTTTGTCGTGTGCAAAAATGACTGTATCGTTGGCATACATTTGAACTGAACGATGAGAGTGTGGGATTTCAGCTGTAAATATATTGTATAGAAATGGCGAAATTGTAGAGCCTTGTGGCACCCCTGTGATGAGCTGGCGGGTAGAGGAATTACAATTGTCAAATGGTGACGCAAAATTGCCTGTTAAAAAGTAGTCACTAATGATATGTAGGCAACAGTCTGGAAAACGGAAATTGATTCGTTTTTGCAAGAGGCTTTTAATTCAAACTTTATCAAATGTCTTCGCTACGTCTAGGGAAATAGCTAAGGTGAATTTATGCTCAAGAATAGCTTTGGTTGTATCTGTTGCAAACTTAGTGACTGCATGGACAGTGGAATGTTGGGCTTTAAAACCGTATTGAATATCCGGAATAATGCCACTAATTTCGTGGTGTGTATTAAGCCTTCTTAGCAACATTTTTTCGATTATCTTACTCAAAGATCTGAGGAGTGAAATCAGCTCCCTGTTTTATGGATAGGAGGGTTTTTTCCCGGATATAGGTAGCGTAATTACTTTTGTAGTTTTCCAGTCTGTGAAGTAGCATTTATATTTTAGAAAATGCGTTTAAAATTTATATTATATAGCACAGTACTTGGTAAGATACATTTTTGGGAGTTTGGTATTTTTATTGTGTCTGGTTCCAGCGCGGCGCCTGGTTTGCTTTAACTGTTTCTAGAGTGAAAAGAAGTTCCGGGAGTGTGACTGGTTCCGGGTCAGTTGTAAGTTGTTTATTTTAGAAGTTATTTACAGTTGCGTTAACATGCCTAGTGAAATTGATGTCACCGAGATCGTTATTTGGGGAGAATTTTTCTTCTAATGTATTTGCTATTGCTTCTGCTTTGTCCGCCGGGTTGCGCTTTAGTATGTTTGCTGTGATTATTGGTAAATAATGGGTTATCCTACTGATCCCTCTTAATGTGCAGAAGATGTTCCAGAGTTTTTGCGAGTTATCTGCGAGCTCGGTGACAAATGTTTCACATTTATTTATGCGCAGAATATTTATTTCTGATCTGAGTTTATTCTTTAGTTTGTGGTATTTAGTTTTAGATTCATGCGTTCTAAGTCGCTGGTAATAATGTCTAGCCTGAATATTATTTTAATAGTAGGATATCCAATTCCGGGAAGTTTTGGCGCAGGAATTCCCTTCATGAAAGAAAACGGAGAGAAAACGTGAAATAAATTNGATATCCAATTCCGGGAAGTTTTGGCGCAGGAATTCCCTTCATGAAAGAAAACGGAGAGAAAACGTGAAATAAATGAAACGGAAATGCAGGAAAGTGTGGCGAGACGAAACAAAATGTTTCTATGTATAAGGCAGTATGGAAATCTGTAGAGTAGTGTGAGAATTAACGTGTGCGGAAAATAGAAGCGAACTGTTTGGAAATTAAATAAAATCAGAAAAAGTAAATTCCTCTGATCCAACTAGCCTANGATATCCAATTCCGGGAAGTTTTGGCGCAGGAATTCCCTTCATGAAAGAAAACGGAGAGAAAACGTGAAATAAATTAAACGGAAATGCAGGAAAGTGTGGCGAGACGAAACAAAATGTTTCTATGTATAAGGCAGTATGGCAATCTGTAGAGTAGTGTGAGAATTAACGTTTNTATGTATAAGGCAGTATGGCAATCTGTAGAGTAGTGTGAGAATTAACGTTTGCGGAAAATAGAAGCGAACTGTTTGGAAATTAAATAAAATCAGAAAAAGTAAATTCCTCTGATCCAACTAGCCTACAAGCGTTAAATTTATGAGTCTAGGGAATTTGAATAAGAAATTAACTATTAATAACTTCTGCTGTCAGTAAATTTGCGGCAAAATTTTGAGCGTTATATGTTGAAGAGTGTTTCAAATAATTATGTTTTGAAAGTCTTATTAAGCAGCAACAGATTAATAGAACTAGTCATACAATTTGGTTTAAATTAATACCAGATTTGTGCCATTTACAAAATTATTTGATTCACTAGCGTGTCGCTATATATACTTTGTCATGATTTTTAGTTATTGCGTACATTGAACAACGTTAATTAAGTAAAAATACACGTGTAAAAATATACAAACATATCGAGTTTTGAACTCGCTAACTCAAAAACTGATCATATACACCTTCGTAGGACAAAATACTACCATGCATCGTTAGTTCTACACTTACTTTCTGTGTTCATTTTCACGTCCTTTCATGGATTCATGTTTAGCTACTGAATAGAATATCCACTTTTAACGATTTTATAAAAGTTTTGTTACCTTTTCTTTAACAAATAATTATATTTTAATTTGTTTGCTTACTTTAACAAACACAAATCCTACAATGTTTCCTACATGGCGTCATGTTTCGTTTTCACCTCTCGATACAATACTCAAGATATGCGCATAAAGTTTCTGCGATGTCATACGGAAATTTTCTCTTACACGGACGTGATATCTCGGGGTCATATAAGTGAAATTTATGCCATGATTCTGTAATTTTACCTTACATGTAAAGAAAAGTGTGTTTTCCTTACAATATATGTCATTTCCTAATATTTTTTACAGTGTAGAGTCAGTGTATAAATCCGAAAGCTGGCATTTCATTCACATAATTTTCTCAAAATAGGTTAATTTGATTTTATGAAAAGTTTTATTAAAATACTTAAACATTCCGTTAGCTGTGGTTTAAATATTTTGACAGTTTTTTTTTTTGCATTTGTTATACTTTTTTTTGTGAAAATTACCAGGAATAACTTTTGTTATACCTGACATGGATTTTAAATACAAAATATTACAGCAAACATATAATTGCGTACAAAAAATAGATCTGATACGGGACGTAGCTTCACGTGACACGCAATCCAAACGCCTTGACAACAACGCAACCGCATTCACGCTAAGGCAAAGTCAGTGTTGCCTTAAATACACCTTGACGTAGAACTTGCTCGTGAAACGGAGAGAAGGTGTTTGGTAATTTATTTCCTTTTAATTGGCCAATTATAAAATAAATACCAATTTATAATACAAACCGCATTACTACTGCGCTTTAGTGTTATATTAAAACGATTTAAACCGACGATGTTACATCCGTTCACAGCACAATGTCACAGCCGCCTGCGTCACGAGCTGAGGCAGTATCTCACGCGGTAACCGGTGGACAGTGGAGAATAAGACGTTAATTTTGCTATTTCAATATAAGAGAATTGTTATAAATATAACCAAATTTCGCTTTATTTTTCAGAAAAAGTTTGTATAACTTCTACATGTTTTGATGGCGATATTAAAATTAAATTTTATAAATATCAGTAAGTTGTGTAATTTTTCCCTAAGAAAATTTTTTCAGAAACGTTAAAATGAATTTGTCCAAATTAAAACATATCAACAGATTTGTGGTTAAAGGTTTTATTTTAAAATATATTATAAATTTTTTTCATATATTAATTTGGATTTGTAATTTAGCTTTATGTGAAAGTAAAATCGCATATAACATACAATGTAATGTCACAAAATTGAAAAACAACAATGAAGCAGTTGAAACTCCGCAATATTTCGATAAAAAGAAAGGTTTAATATAATAAATTATTAATGAGAAAATAATTTTAATAAAACATTTTCTGAATAAAAATGTATCAATATGCAGCTGAAGGATTCATGACCGCTTAATAATATTTATGAGAAAAAATTGTTTCTAAAATAAATGAAGCTACAAAGTCGAAAAAATTTCAGTAATTTTTCGTAAAAGTGACGGTAAAAAATTCCACAGAACTCTCCGTAATATAAAGGAGATATTAATTTTTCAATGACGGACACACCGTACATTTCACAGTTTTCCGTAAACTCATCACAGAACAGCTCCGTAAATTTCTGGTTACTTTCTTTGTATTTCCGGGTTAAAAAAGATCACAAAAAACTTTAATTATTGTTATGCATGTATAAAAAAGAAGAATTTTAAAGAAGTAAAATATTTTCCTAAGCGCAAAACGTTAAAACGAATCAAAACTCTTAAATTTCGTTAATTTTACACCTCATCTACAAATTTTTAGTTGCGGTAATGGGTATAATATATGTCATTTCTAAACAGTTGACGTACGTAATTTTCTTTTCAATATCTAGTGATGTTTGTGGGTTTTGAGTGTTGCTAACTGTTACGGTTGCCCGTAGGTAATTTTTAATGTTTTAAGGAATAAAACAAAGGGCTTAGGATATCCTTATTGCAGCGGAAACAATAATTTTCTGGTTACATAAGCGAAGAACTCTTCGTGTAAACTCGGCGTTGTTTATTCTTGAAACTCGAAGTTATAGGAAACACGGAGACGTTACGTATTTTGTATTTACGGCGCTCTGCTCCGTTTAACGTCATACGGATCGCGTTTCCGTATATTAACTGTGGGCCTACATTTCGGTAAAATATTCCCGTAAATTTTCGGAAACTTTTTGACAGTGTATAAATTGTATTTTGTTGTTATAGGAAGATTGGAGTTAGGCAGCAGTTCGCTAAAATTAATGCGAACAAATAAAATATATTTACCAAATTTTCTTTATAATACCTTATTTATATTAACATTAATCTATACATGATATATGTATCTAGAATAGCGTTTAAGTGAAAATTAATAAATTTAGTATAAAAAATGTAACACATCGTTATGAGTTAATTTTGTAATGGATTAATTTTTTAAGTTCATATATTTGTTTAAGAATATTTTCCAAGCAAATTTTCAGCAATTCTATCTCTGAAATACTTGTTTATATTGGCTTAAAATGGTTTAACATTTGTTGAAGATTTTTAAAGAATCGGGTTAAAAGTTGTATTAAGATATTTATAGATTTTGTTTTTGAGAACAAACTGAAAATATTGGTGTGTTTATTTTAATGACACTAATGGACTTTTAATTTTGAAAATTTTGTTTACAGATACACAATGCGTGTGTGACTAAAGTCGAGCTTTCTCGTAGTATAAACAAATTATGATTGATACATTTGTGAGTGTTATTTATATCTCTGGAAAAATTGCTTTTCGAAGGGGAAATATAGGTCTGTTATAGGCCTGTTAAGATCAAACATTTTCCTATTGTAAGAGAGTTTATTTATTCCTTTTTATTAACTCTGTTTTTATAAAGGGTTGGCTTAATTATTAAACTAAGCTTAACTTACTATTTGAAAGGGAACTCACTTGAATTAAATAACGAGAATCCTGAAACAGGACTTCATGAATCATAGGTAGCGTCTTAAAAACCTTAGACACGTATGTCACATTCAGCGTGTAGACAAGATGGAGCTTTATGAATGCCTACTCCATATTATCTTATTTAAAAACTGAAGCTGCAATAGTAGTTGGAAGTGCTTTCCGTTAGCTCACAAATCTGTTAAATTATTGCATGTATATTAGTCCGTATTATTCTGCTTAGAACGGGAAAGTGAAGTCAAAATATTTAATAATTGTTTCTTGAAAAGTAATTTTGTATTGACATTAAATTTTTATTAATTGGTTTTCTTTAATTCTAAAACCTTAACAAATAATAAGAGATACTATGATATTAATTTCCTAAGTATACTTTCGTGACTTTTTATGTAAACCTACAGTCGCCACNAAATAATAAGAGATACTATGATATTAATTTCCTAAGTATACTTTCGTGACTTTTTATGTAAACCTACAGTCGCCACACATATCTTGTATTGTATTGTCTTTTGCTTTATGCGTGAGAATTTTCCCGAGCTTGCCGCTCAAACAATGCTATACTCCTCCAAGTGATTCCTCTTACAATATAAGCTTCCTGGATGAAAAAAAGGTCCGTCGCTGTTATATTACGCCCGGTACTTTTCCGCGCATTTAAAACAAGGATGTGACTTAATATCCAGTATCAAATGAGTAGGTAACCTTCGCTCAAATCGAGAAAACCGCAAACAGTCATCCAGCGCTAGCTGGAACGTCCCGGTAGTGCCGCTCTTGCCTTGAATATTAAGCGTCACTGACTCTCTCCCATGACGAAACTAAATAATTCAGAAGATGAAGAAGTTAATTTATACTCCTTCCCATTAATAGCTTTCGGGGCATTAATCGAAGTAAATCAGTATTCATTTGCATTTCTATTTTCTATTTAACATACAAGTTTAATGAAGAAAAGTACTGACACTAACACAGCTACTAAATGAAATACTTCTTACGAACATTTGAGAATTTTTTTGCGCTGATAAAAGTTTTGTAATAAAAAAGTGCAAAATGACATAGATAATATACACTGAAGAGCCAAAAAAAACTGGTACACCTGCCTAATATCGTGTAGGGCCCCCGAGTACGCAGAAGTGCCGCAAGACGATGTGGCATGGACTCGACTAATGTCTGAAGGTATGCAGGAGGCATTTTACACCATGAATCTTGCAGGGCAGTCCACATATCCAATCTGCACCAATTTGGAAAAGGGATGCACGTCTGTCACGTTTTATGATTCTCGTCAGTCATCGTTTGTCCCGTTCTTTCATGATCTTATTTCAGGCCGCAGCGATGTCGAAGATGTGATGTTTTACCGGATTCCCGATATTCACGGTACACTCGTGAAATGGTCGTACGCGAACATAAAAATATGATCGCTACCTCGGAGATGCTATGTCCCATCTCTCGTGCGCCGACTATAACACCACGT
>NQII01000576.1:287018-304675 GCA_002778355.1 Clitarchus hookeri
CTGAAATTTTTTTTATATAATATAAACATTTAAAGGCGTAATACACCGGACATGTATTTTCATGGCAAATACAAATGTAATGTCATAACAACTACGTAAGCCAACCTCTGGAACACCATATTGGATTTAATAGGTATGTCCCTCCCCCACTCCATCATCACTCACACCTCAGTCATCACCCAGTTCCATCAACCTCCACAAACCCCCTTCAAATCACCCCCTCCTTCCCCTCGACACAACCATCATTCCACCAAAACCCACCACCGTACAACCCATTTTATTGCTATTATTTTGATAAGTATCAAAACAAGCAAAGCTATTTATAAGGCCTCGACATGCACAGTCCTGAGAATTGGAAATGTACTGAACCCCTTCACGATCGACAGACCAATTTATATGCACCCCATTCCAAAGCCTCATTAACTCCAACCCACCCCTCTCTCACCAGCCCACGCACTCACCACTTATACCCTCAGCCATGGCAAAAAAACCTCTCGTCTTTACCATCGCCACCTCAAATTGCAGCGACCTCTCCTATCCCCATTTAGCTATCTACGCTCTCTCCACTCTTTTCACTCCCCTCACTATCCCGCAACTGTACTTTGGACACAAAATGTGTACGTACGTAAAAGCAAGGGCCCATCCGACACCTACGAACTGTGCTACAAAAAATTTTAGATTATAATTTTTTTTTTCATTTCAAAAATCCCAATTTAAGTACATAATGATATCTTTTGAGCGTGTTCTTTAAATGCAAAATTGAATTATACATTTTAAACAAAGGAAAATTTACTCTCTCCAGTGACAGCTGTTAATTTTGAAAAAGGAAAAACTTTCACTGAGTGAGTAGCTGGAATAGAAACTCCCGACCATTTGGTCATATGAGGCACATATTAACCACTACACAAGTGAACAGCATATGGCAAATATTAAATGTGTTGTATAACGTATCCAAAATGATCGTGTCACATTCTTTCGTGCCAATACTAACCCTTTAAATGTATTAAAAATGTAATATTTTATGTATTTTTATAAATTAATTATATTTTAATTTTTTTCTAAATCAATGCATGTATGATGCTGTTGTTTATATTTATTGCATTTAATATTACAAAACCGTATTTAAGGTGTTTTTATAACAATGTATCTTTGTACATGGTCCAAACTCATATTGCTCATTAGGAAGTGAGTATTGAATCAGATTGTGTTCCTATATCCAGAGCCATATTTAATTGGTATGTTCTTTGGAAATAATTATGCCAAAGTTTTTGCAGCAAACTCAAAACATTTTACGGTGTAGCATACACATTTTTGAAAGTTGGGTTGTAAGCATGTAACAGGCCATTTCGGGCCGTAATTGTATATAAGTAGTAGGACTAAGATTTAGGTATTATTATTTAGAATTGTCGTAGGAGTGTCATTAAACTTGGTATGTGTTTGTAATCGTCAATAGGGTAAGATAAGTTTTATTAGAGTAACTTTACACTTGCTATTTTAATTCTAGGATTTTTTATTGAGAGAGATGACAGGTAGGAGGATTGTGTGAAACACTCGGCTTCACGGCCCTGGAAGCAGCTCCAAGCAGGGGACTTCATTCTGGTGTTTTGTTAGACCAGGAGGTCAGCCTTCAAGGGCCATGAGAGATGTTGCGCGTCACTTTGTNGGGTGAGAGAGTCGACGTGAGCGACAGAAGTCCTCGCGCGTTCGTCGCCGAAGCCGCGGTTCCCGCTTCAATTATTGAGTAGACTCACGAATGAGGGGTGAGGGACTCAAAGTTATAGCGAATCGTGGCCGAAGTTACGATTCTCATGCGCAGGATTATTACGCTCGTGGTAGGGTCATCGCGAAGAAAACCAGTTTTTGCCTTGTGGGTTGTGACTGGAGCTGCGATTACGAGAGGGATAGAGTTAATTAAACTCGTGTTTAAATACCTGAACAAGACGCGGTGACCGCGATATGCATATTGAATACAGGTATTGGTTTTCACGGGATATTTAGCCAACGACGATAGTGAGCTGACTCCCAAGTTCCCTGGTGGCCACGAAAGCAATCACAATGTGTTCTCATTCCAGTCATTACCTGGGAAGGGGACAAATACATCTTTAATTGGCCATATACAAGGGACCTGCTAGATGCGGACGGGCAGAACATCGCAGCATATACGAATTGTTATAGGCATAGGCGAATATAATTAGCGAACTGTTAAGGCCAGGCTCGTAAAATTCAGCATACAAAAATTATTTCCAACCCCGACAACATATGTATGCTTTGTTAAGTGCAAACGCCTGTTACAGGCATAGGTGCATTCTAATTTGCAAACTTCTAGGACTAGGTGTATTAATTTATAATTGCAAGCATCGTTTCTGGACTCTGAGAATGTATGTATGCTTGGATAAGCAATGTGGCTATTTATAGTCAAAGTGATAAGCTAATATGTTACATATTTTTTAAATATGTTTGCATTGTATTTTATTTTTTAACAAAATATGTTTTGATATACATAAGCGATATGACAGGGTTAAAATAAGAAAAATTACATTATTTTCTTAATGTATTCATTAAAATCTATATTTCTACACAAACACTCAAAAAATATTCATGTTCGTCTATGCAAAGTGTATGGCCTTACAACATATTACTTAAAGTTATATTTAGTTAATACGAAACCAATTTTTCTACAATCATGAACTTCATGTCGTCGTGTAGTCAGCATGAAGGCAAAGTCTTTGCAGCAGAAGCGACACCGATATGTCAAGTACTGCAGAAGATACACTGGTGGTTCGGCCATCGCCCAATAGAAGGAGCTGGAACCAGGGATTGCAATGCCAAAACAGGCAATATTACACATAGTGATACGTTGGCAGGTTCGTCATTCATACTGGTTGTAGACAAAGGCAGCAGAGGGTCCATAGGATCGATATTATGTTATCGTCACACTGCCGATGAAAGTTGCAGGAACTGTCTCTTGCATAACTGATACCAAAGTATCGATAAGACCCGCAGTTTAACTTCGCAAGACCTTACATGTTTCCACAAAGTATTATTGTGGTAGAACAGTGACCCGCACCATATGCATTAAAGTACTAAAATTAAGAAATGTTTATCTTCGTTATCATGCAATGAAAAATCGGGTATATATTTGTTGCACGCCTATCCAATGCCTTGCTCATAAATGCAACTAAAAATTTTTAGCAACAAGCCAGAGGTGCCTCTAGAGTTTCATTGCTCTAGTCTAATGTCTTAAGCAAAATAAATTCAGGTAAGTGGGCCCCCTATATCTGAATTTTATTGCGCCGTGATAAAGTTTACAGTACAACAATAACATCATAGATTTAATAATTGTTTTTCCCCCAGATTTTCTGAAGCGTATGTTAGTTAATATTATATAGTTGTGCACTTTCGCTCAAGTTTTATGTAAACTATTTTAATTTATCTGCAGAACGCTATAAAACCGTTTTTGATAATGTACTCTAAATTAAAACAAGAAGTTACTAATAACTAATTGGCCTACTTTCCTTTACATGGGTGCATACATTTTAGTGAAGTTCTTAAAAACTTATATGGTAGGTAGGTGTTGACGTCTTATTGACAGTTGTATAATTTGAGCTGAAACCATAATCATGTGAAACAGTACCAAGGCAATTAAAATACACAAGTGACTAACCCGAGATTCGAATTCAGAAAAACTCAAAAATTCAGCTAGTGAGCAATCAATTCCATTAAGGTCATATTCGGAGCATCAACTTCGGATGTAATCAGTTTAATGTTATGCATGATAGGGTTCACTAACCTGAAATATTTATACCGCCATCATTTTGAAAATAAGTGTCTGAACCACTAAAAACACCTAAATTTACATGGCCTACCATAATGCTACTGGTGTGAAAAATTTGGTGCAAATCGGTTGATTGGTCTTCGAGATATGGCATATAAAAACTCCGCCTCTCTCAAACTCATCCAGCAGGGCAAAGGCTTGTCGAATGCGCTGTTGACGCATGCTGCTTGTTCACTGTATTTGGCTCTGTGGCTCACACTGCTACTATGGATGTATTCGGTATCTTGCAGATATGAATGATTGAGGGGCATGTATGTCCCCTAGAATAACATCCGCGCAAGCAAAACACATTAAACACAAATGGGACACATGTCGGGCTATGACGATACTGTGTGGTAACTTTCGTCGTACTCGCGGGTTTCGTTCAGGGTAATCCAATTTTTGCAAATGAGTGTAAATACTTAATTAGCATCATTTCCTATTGGGTCGTTCTTCATTCGCGAATAAATGTATACGCATTCGTGCTATTTTCTTGTACTAGTCTTCATTCACACAATAAACCAATGTGTTATTATTGTAATGTTTGCATACTTTGATCATCAAGTAATTAGTAACTTATATAATATTTTGGGTCTGGTCCTGTATATTTGAATCGATTATTTCCTATGAAATGTCTCAATAGGAAAGGCGTTGTTTACACTCATTTGGGCGAAGCGAATATTAGTGTCGATTATCACTTTTATGTTATTATTTTACAGCGGAATATCGGTGTCTTCAATGTCACAGTCTGAAAACTCTGAAATATCCTGGGAAATATGTTCTTATTGGTTCACATCTCCATTGTTTTCGACAATTTTTTTTCTAATTTTTTCCTGCTTTCTCCGACTTGTTCCAAGCGTTTCTAGATTTTGTTTGACAAAGTTGCTCCAGGCATCCACCACCTTGTAGCAATAGTATTTGAAGTAAATTTTTCAAAACATCTCAACACTTTCTGCGTTGTCATCAGCTGTAGTAAATTGCACAGGACTTACTTTTTATAAATCCTTTTAAATTTTTCGATGATTCCTTAGTTCATATGCTGAAAAACATTACTGTTACATTACGTACACAAATAGCATCACCAAGTTCAAACTTAAGCCTACGTCGAGAATACAACACTAGAGACTGAGCAATAGTAATAACAGAATTAGAAGANCACCAAGTTCAAACTTAAGCCTACGTCGAGAATACAACACTAGAGACTGAGCAATAGTAATAACAGAATTAGAAGATGCAACAAGCTCGTTAACAGCGAAAGTCTTCCAACATATAATGTCTCTTGAGTCTATTTGACTAAGATAATTAACAATAGTACAGTATACGTATGCTGCTTAGTTATATGTATTTCATATACGAGGAGTTACATTTCCCCATCCCAGATCCCTTTAACACATCCGAAAACAAGTTTGACCTTGAACGTCAGTTGCAAGAGGGGCGTGCCAGCCTGCTCCCGGATGTTCTTATCAGTTAGCGGTAGTGACTAGTGTTGTGTGTTGCAGGTTAGTTGGGCTTTCCGCCAACTTAGCCTGTTTTACTNCACCAAGTTCAAACTTAAGCCTACGTCGAGAATACAACACTAGAGACTGAGCAATAGTAATAACAGAATTAGAAGTTGCAACAAGCTCGTTAACAGCGAAAGTCTTCCAACATATAATGTCTCTTGAGTCTATTTGACTAAGATAATTAACACTAGTACAGTATACGTATGTTGCTTAATTATATGTATTTCATATACGAGGAGTTACATTTCCCCATCCCAGATCCCTTTAACACATCCGAAAACAAGTTTGACCTTGAACGTCAGTTGCAAGAGGGGCGTGCCAGCCTGCTCCCGGATGTTTTTATCAGTTAGCGGTAGTGACTAGTGTTGTGTGTTGCAGGTTAGTTGGGCTTTCCGCCAACTTAGCCTGTTTTACTGCCTGCTCTTGCATCTAATTCTTCGTCTCTTTCTTTTTTTCACTTGCGCACTCTCAGCGTCTATCGTGGCAAAATAGTTGTTGGATATCTTGAAGGGAGTTTTCTGCTATAAATAACGGTTGAATGAGAAGTACTTGCTTAAAAAATGTCTCGTTGTGCAGGTCTCTTGTTGGCCGCCTACTTACCTGTTCCTACTGCATGGACAATGGACGCCTCTTCCTTTCAGCGAAAATGGGTCCTGTGAGTTTAGCTGCTGGTGAACTCATTGTGTACTTAACTGCAAATATTTTCTCATTGCCGTCTTAGTAGGTCGGAGTTCCGATTATAGCTGTTTCCTGTGACAAATATGTATAATATTTTTGAAATAAATTTTAATGTTACTTTTCTTTGTGCCATACGTTGTTATAATGACTTCATTGCTTTAAACTTCACGAGGTAACAACTCTTGAGCCCATGGTATATTTCACGGTGAGGCAAAACCCGTATATCACAAGTACGGAAATATTGCTTTAGATAAAGAAAATCTATTACATTCTTCACTTGCGCGTTTTCGGATGTTTTGTGTGAAAACGATCGAGGTAATAATTCTAATTCCCTACAGTTGTTATCAGCCTGATCCTCTTGTAATTAGAGTAATGATAAGGATTTTTATTTTCTTTTTTGAAATGCAATGAAATGTTTACAGCAGATCCGGTTTCACAAATGTACCCCAAGTTTCGCTACAATTAAGTTGTTTCTTACGTGTATACCCAATATAATTTATTAGGTTATACATAAAATATTATGCAATATTTACTTTTCAGCATAAAATAATATTCACTGCAGCTTTCTCTAAGTATTGTTGAGACTCCATATTATTTTGCAAAAATATGAAAGAACCTAAATATTTATTTTCCTTAGCCACAATATATTAAGTAATTTATTCCATAATGTTAGTTTACAGGACACATCCGCAGCACAGCAACCATTTTTTATTTTTTTGCTACACTGTCCTTCACAAAGACTCCTCACTGTCTGTATAGACAGTCTGAGGCATCTGAATGACAGTTATATTACAGAATACCAGTTTGCCTGCATTTCTATTGACAGCAAAATATTACAGAATATGGGCCAAAGTATATTTAGCGCCAATGTAGCAAGATAGAGAAGCGACGGAATACACTAGAGGAGGAAACCGGAGCGCCTTGAGAAAACCCACCGGCTAACGACAACTTGCACCACGGCTGCCCATACAGAAGTCCGGGCTCAACCTTGTTCACCGTTGTTGACGAGCAGTTGTCTGACCACCGCACCCTTCGTAAATTAGCTATTTTGTTTCTCTAACTCTTGAAGACATGTATTTTTATTTCGTTTCAAATTCATGCTGTAACTCAGAAAACAACTTCGTGTATATGTAGTGAATATCTGTAGTTTTGTCAGTAGTAATAACGCAAAAATATCACAATCTACAATCTTTTTTCAATGTGCAATTGTAAAACAGCTGAAATTAAAAATTAACCATTGAAATCGGGACTGCAGCACTGTTCATTTAAAAAATTTAATTTGTATGTAGTATATTATTAATATTGCTAAAACTTTGTGAGTCAAAATATTTACAGGTTCATTTTAAATTATTTGTCATTACTTCTAAATTTATTTAATATATTCTGAACTTGCCCATCTGTGATCACGAAAATATGGGTATATTTATTATCATTGTGTGTGTGTGTATATATATATATATATAGTTAATTAGNATATATATATATATATATATATATATATATATAGTTAATTAGTAACCATGTAGCCTTTCTACTTTTTAAATTATTTCTTGCTGATACTACTAAAACACATTAATATTTTTACATATTTTTACATTTTCTAGTAACAAAGTTTCCTTTAATTTGAACTTCTTTGTGATGAGATTAAAAATAAATCCTTCTTAGGGCTTCCTTAGAAATGAGAATTTGTATTTGTTTCTGGAAACGGTCTTATTTGTGTTTTGCATTATTTCGTTACCTTATCCGAACCATTAAAAAAAAAACCTACTTTAAAGAATTTCATATAACGTTCGCAAGTTCTCTTGGTTTCAAAACAGCGCTGTTCGAGAATTCAGTGAGCCAATTCATAAACGAAATTTCAGAAATATTATTGTGTTTGTGATAATGGCTTCCGAGCTGCTATATTATAAATAGGTTGCTGGGTTCCAGCTTTTAAAAATTGGTAATTGTTCCACGTGACATGCTTTTAACTGTGAACACATAGTAGTATCAAAACCCCAAACTGTCTGCTCCATATATACGCTTATGATTAACTTACAATGTAAAAGTGAGAAGGAAGAAGACAAAAAATTGCGACAGCGGAACAAGTGCCTACACCGGTTTCCTCGACTGCCACGCCTCGTTGCCTATGCAATATTTCAGCCGTTTTCAGGGCCAGAGTTGACCGCTCACAAGGTCTGTTTTTTCTCTCGCTCTCTCTCTCTCTCTCTCTCTCTGGGGCGTGATGGAAAAGGTAATGGGTAAGGAAAGAGGAGAGACGACCTGTACACTGACCACGCTTTGGCCCCTGCCGTCGATTCCCCCTGACACGCGGAGAGGGAGTGTAGAGGAGAGGAATCTCGTCTTTCGCGCCCAACGGCCAGTCACAATTGGCGGGTTTCAAGGCTCTCCTTGGGGATTAGAGGACGGCTGGTACTGGGAGGGAGCCTGGTAGTTTTCCCACAAGTATCCGCTTTTGAGTGAGGTAAAAAAAAATCCCCGCTAACATGTTATACGCGTTTGTGATTCTTTGACGTCTGCGCACTGGAGCTGCAGCAACTGGCGAACTTCTTGGATCTCTGAGAAAACGGCGCAATTCCTGTATCAAGCAAAATCAATTCTCAGCTTTACATCAGTGAGTTTTGAATTGGCTGGCTGTCATTTCCTTCGAGTTCACGCTTGTATCATCGCGAAATGAAAGAATTCGTTGGCTTGTGCGGCTTGTTCGGTGGCAGCTCGTACAGCGCCGTGAAAACCAGGGAAGCGGACAACCGCGTGCGCGGAGACTGTCCGTCGGCCGGTGGCAGGTCCAGGACGCAGAAGCAGATCACCAAAAAGGGTTCCGTGCTTCTCAACCACTACTTCAAAGATGATCACCGTATCAGCGATACGACGAGGCGACCAAAATGTGAGTCCAATATTCTCCCTTTCGTACTAAAGGTGAACGTGGTTACTGTTTTTCTCACGTTTTGCATCTGGTCTAAAACCGAAAGCGTATATATACGTTCATAATTATATTCAAGGCATTCATTTACGTAATAGTCTGTAGTGTGCCGCAAATTCATAGTTTTATCCCTTTGTTATTATGTGAGTTACAAAAGTTCTGTTTTTTTGCAATTTGAACATATACTATCGACATTCTTCACGAGAAAGATTTGTAACGTTGTTTAATCTATTGGAATTTTCGTAACAGTAACATTGGATTCTTACACATACACAGCAAANACAGTAACATTGGATTCTTACACATACACAGCAAATTTTTAAAATAAAAGTAAACGAAATAGATTTTTATAGCAAAACTAGCTGACCCGGCAAACGTTGTTTTGCCATAANATTTTTAAAATAAAAGTAAACGAAATAGATTTTTATAGCAAAACTAGCTGACCCGGCAAACGTTGTTTTGCCATAAAAAGTATTTCTAGTGATTATAGTATTAGAAAAAAAAACTATAACTTATTGTAAGTGTGTGAGGATGTGGTATATAAGTGGAAGAGGCATGGAGCTCTGTGGACGATGACGGAATATAAAATTAGATAATTTAATAAATATTAATAAAATGGAAATACAAACAATTACAGCTTTGCGATCAATAATAAAGTTAATTAAGAAGTACACTTAATTATTGAAAATATAATTGTAAACACGTCACTACTACGATCTGAGCACAAATGAATAAGAGAAAGGTTATTGTGTGAGAGAAAGTGGAGACCGGCTACTCCGTGCTGTGTCACTGGGAGACACCTGGTGGGAATAAATTGTAACCTAGATCGATAAATGATCGATGATAATTGATCAGTTATCGACCTAGGGTAAAATTTATTAAATTACTAATATCGCTATAAAAAAATAAGGGTTGGTGGTAGAAGGGTGAAAATTTAGGAGGGTATGTATTTTTTGATGCCACATCATAAAAAAATAAAAAATAAAAATTTTATTCAAACAAAAAAAAATTGTTTAGGGTTGGCCACCCTTATTACTTAGTGGAGACCGGCTACTCCGTGCTGTGTCACTGGGAGACACCTGGTGGGAATAAATTGTAACCTAGATCGATAAATGATCGATGATAATTGATCAGTTATCGACCTAGGGTAAAATTTATTAAATTACTAATATCGCTATAAAAAAATAAGGGTTGGTGGTAGAAGGGTGAAAATTTNNNNGATAATTGATCAGTTATCGACCTAGGGTAAAATTTATTAAATTACTAATATCGCTATAAAAAAATAAGGGTTGGTGGTAGAAGGGTACAAATTTAGGAGGGTGTGTATTTTTTGATACCACATCATAAAAAAATAAAAAATAACAATTTTGTTTAAACAATAAAAAAAAATTGTTTGGGGGTGGCCACCCTTANGGTAGAAGGGTGAAAATTTAGGAGGGTATGTATTTTTTGATGCCACATCATAAAAAAATAAAAAATAAAAATGTTATTCAAACAATAAAAAAAAATTGTTTGGGGGTGGCCACCCTTATTACTTAGGGGTGTAAAAAATAGATATAAATNAGGGTGAAAATTTAGGAGGGTATGTATTTTTTGATGCCACATCATAAAAAAATAAAAAATAAAAATGTTGTTCAATCAATAAAAAAAAATTGTTTGGGGGTGGCCACCCTTATTACTTAGAGGTGTAAAAAATTGATATAAATCGATTCTCAGACCTACCGAGTACACATAAAAAATATCATAAAAATCGGTCCAGCCGTTTCGGAGGAGTTCAGTGACTAACACTGTGACGGGAGAATTTTATATATTAGATATTAGCGAAAAATTCAGCAAGCACTCTAGAATTAACAGTTCAACCTTCCTTTCGAAATCCTTCAATTTAACTACAACCAACATGCTGGATTTACCAGTTTGAATATAGCTATGTTATTACTGACTTAGGCTATGCGCTGATTTGGTTAAATGTCAAAAGTATATTTTTAAGGAACCCACCTTTCTGGTGCATGGAATGCGATGCAGTGCTTCTGAAATACATATTTTCAATAGACACTGCTAAGGAATATTTGTAACTTTCAACTCAGTATTCTTATTGCAGTCATTTAAACTCCTATCGAAAAGGAAATGCTGTCAAATTGAAAATTTTCACTTATTTATATATGGTGTCATGTTAACCGAATATACGCTAAATTTGAAAATTCTGATGCAGATATTTGTTAACAGTACAATTGATGCATCGAGTCACCGCATAAATTGCCGTGATCAAATACTGTGCAGCGATAATATTACAGCAGTTCGGTGTTACGCGTGTAGAAACGGTGCGACAAGTGATGTACATTAAAGCCCCTTGCGCAATAGGTGGTTGGTGGTGAAAGTGGTTGTTGAGGTTTTCGGTTGGTGTGCGATGTGTTCCATGGCACGGTTGGCGTTGTTGTAAATTGTTTCGTGGCTGTGCCAACAGATAGCAGTAAAGTATTAAGAAAGGTCTACCATTTACTTTGATTGGATATTGCTGGAATTTGAATGTGTATAAATAAGCAAACAGGAGTTTTATTTCTGATGTTTTAATATTTTAATTAAAGTACTCTACATGTAATTTATATTTAAAGTTATTTCCTTGTGCTAAAAGGAGACCGCGATGGCTGAGTAGTTAGCCTGCTCGCCTCCCACCAAGGCGAATATGGTTCAATTTCCGGCCGGGTGGGAATCGCGCCAGACGATGCCACTGGTCGGCGGATTTTCTCAGGGATCTCCCATTTCCCCCGAACTTTCATTCCGGCACTGCTCCATACTCACCTCAGTCACCCTCATTGGCCCAAATATCTTCACTCACTTGTGCCAAAAACTAAATGTACTGAATGAAAAATTAATACTTACATTATTAACTAAATAAAATTAGATTTAAAATATGTAATTGCTTCATAAAAGCATGCAAATACAATATACTCATATGATGTGGTTTAGCTTTAAGGATATTACACGTAATATTTNTTGCTTCATAAAAGCATGCAAATACAATATACTCATATGATGTGGTTTAGCTTTAAGGATATTACACGTAATATTAAAAATATAAAATGATGCTGACTGCTTAGCAATAGCATTTGTTATCACCTTGATATAAATACATTTATTTACACAAATATATTCCGCCATTTCAAAGCTTTTCCACNAATAGCATTTGTTATCACCTTGATATAAATACATTTATTTACACAAATATATTCCGCCATTTCAAAGCTTTTCCACTGTCACTCGTTTAGAACCTATAAAACTCTCTGTGATTGGTCGGTCGGTGATAAAAGTTCAAGGTATTCCAACTCGCTATAACATCATCAACCAACAACAGCACCAATCACCAACCGCAAATTGAAATTATTTTATGACCAAACACGAAAACACCAACCATCAACACCAACCACCTGGTGCACCAGGGGTTTAAATACCAGTGTCATCGTTTGCGCGCTCTTTTATGTAACTCAGGAGCATGAAATAGCTACAGGTAGGCTGGTAGTTGTGTGTGTGTGTGTGTGTATATATATATATATACACACACACACACACACACTAGCTGTGCCCGCGGCTCCGCTCGCGTAGACTACAGAATTATTGTTTAAGTTTTTTTTAAAATAAAGTTGAATTTTACTTAGCGTTATTCTTCTATACTCTATACATATTATAAAACTCAACGTCTCAGTGAATTAAATGGTAAAAGCACTTATTAGTATTTCTCTGTTATAGGTAGATATATGCTACCGCGGAGTTTTTTTTTAATGTCTTTTTATTCTACCCAATTATTTACTACATGATATTGTTTCATCTTTAATGGTNTTATTCTACCCAATTATTTACTACATGATATTGTTTCATCTTTAATGGTTTAGACAGCGTATTGCAAGAGAGCGCACTGGCGGCAAAATTTTTTCCGACTTGATTCACTATTATCGTTTGCACACTTTTTGAGATATTTTCTCGCAATGAAAAGTAACCAATATCACCTTTCAGCCCTCCGACTATTTCTGTTCAAGAAATTACGTCGATCTGTTGCTCGGTTGCGACGTTGCAGTGTTATTCCGTTTGTGTACTTTTTCATTTTTCAATAAGAATTTCCCCGAGGGAATGAGATATTTTCTCGGGATAAAAAGTAGCCTTTGTCACTTCCCAGCCCTCCTACTATCTCTGTAAAAAAAATCACGTCGATCCGTTGCTCCGTTGGGACGTGAACGAAGGACAAACAAACAAACAAACACAATTGTGCATTAATATATATACGCATAGTTTTAGATGTACAGGCAGTGACAAATACGGAACGAGTTGCAGTAGTCAACAAAAGGTCTGTAATGCGGAGACGGATATATTGTGGCTTTATTGTACGTTACACTACATTTGTTTACTTGCCAGTCATTGGTGCAATGCGACATATATGAACGTTATTAGTAAAGCAAATGAAGATTTGTACATGCTTCAGTAATGGTGTGTTATTTAAGCCAAAATTCAGAGGGAAAGAAAAGCTTATTAGATCACTTTTCTGTCTGTGTGTATGTGTGTTAAATGTGCATATACACTGCCTTTGTGTGTATGTATATTTGTGCCACCCCCGTTTCAATTTTTGAACGCCTGAACCAAATTTTCACCAAACTCGGTACACATATAGAACTTAGTAAGGACACCTGACATTATAGTTTTCGACCACGTCAGTCCCTTACTTTAAAAATGGCTGCCATTAAAATATCTAGGGTGATATATAATATGTCGGGAACCATTCAAGCGATTTAAAACAAACTGTGAATTTTGAGAGCGCGTCGTATATGCATCGAATTTATAGATGGATAGAGTTGTTGGTCATTCATTTTGGAAGATAGCAACAAATATAAAAATTTATTTATGTTATAACTTGATAACTACTCAACAAACACTCACCAAATCTCGCACGTAAGTAATAATATGGTAGGCCATGTAAAAATGTGCAATTCAAATTTCTGAGACACTTATTAACAAAATGGAAGCCATACAAATAGTTTTGGTTTATTTTGTACAACTACAATACCATTCGAACAATTTCGACAAAATTTTGTATTCTGACAGAATCTATTACAGGCATCATATACGCAAAAAATATCCACTTTTGTACCCCACTTAGTAAGATAAAGCCATTTGCACTTCTAAGGGGTTTTTAGGTAATATATATGGGAAACAATTGGCAGATTTATACCAGAAATGGCAATCAGTTAGGCCTAGTACAGTCGCAGGTAATACAAACTAGTGCGTTGTTAGTAGGTCAGGTACTTATTTTAGAAATGGCGGTCAGTTAGTTACTGTAGCTTTATATGTTATATCGTCGAAACTATATAATTAATTCCAATAAAAATTGGTGTACTGGGATTATACACTGAAGAACCAAAAAAATTTGTACACCTGCTTATATCGTGTAGGGCCCCCGCGAGCACACAGAAGTGCCGCAAGACGACGTGGCATGAACTCGACTAATGTCTGAAGGTATGCAGGAGGCAATTCACACCATGAATCCTGCAGGGCAGTCCACAACTACATAGGAGTGCGAGGCGGTGGAGATCTCTTCTGAACAGCACGTTGCAAGGCATCCCAGATATGATCAATAATGTTCATGTCTGGTGATTTCGGTGGCCAATGGAAGTGTCTTAAGTCAGAAGAGTAATCCAGGAGCCACTTGGTAGCAACTTTCGACGTGTAGGGTGTCGCATTGTCCTGCTGGAATTGTCCACGTCCATCGGAATGCACAATGGACATGAATGGGTGCAGGTGATCGGACAGGATGCTTGCGTATCTGCCACCTGTCAGAGTCGTATCTAGACGTATTAGGGGTCCCATTTCACGCCAACTACACACGCCCCATACCATGACAGAGCCTCCACAAGCTTGAACAGTCCCCTGTTGATATGTAGGGTTCGTGGATTCATGAGGATGTCTCCATACCCATACACGTCTATCCACCCGATACAATTGGAAATGAGACTCGTCAGAACAGGTAACGTGTTTCTAGTTATCAACAGTCCAATGGCGGTGTTGGTGGGCCCAGGCGAGGCGTAAAGCTTTGTGTCGTGCAGTCAACAAGTTTACACGAGTGGGCCTTCGGCTCCGAATGCCCATATCAATGATGGTCCATTGAATAGTTCGCACGCTGGCACTTGTTGATGCCCCAGCATTGAAATCTGTGCTAATTTGAGAAAGGGTTACACGTCTGTCACGTTTAATGATTCTCGTCAGTCGTCGTTTGTCCCGTTCATTCACGGTCTTTTTCCGGCCGCAACGATGTCAAAGATTTGGTGTTTTACCGGATTCCCGATATTCACGGTACACTCGTGAAACGGTCGTACGCGAAAATCCAAATTGTATCGCTACCTTGGAGATGGTATGTCCCATCTCTCGTTCGGCGACTGTATCACCACGTTCAAACTCACTTAAATCTTTATATCCTGCGATTGTAGCAGAAGTAACCGATCTAGCAACTTGACCAGACGCTTGTTGTCTTGTAAAGGCGCTGCCGAGAGCATAGCGTTACTCTGATTGGTTCCATACCTCGGTTATTTTCATGCGCACGCCTATACCATAATTTTTGCCTCTCCAGTNGACGCCTATACCATTATTTTTGCCTCTCCAGTGTATATTAAAACCAGAAAATGTACCGACACAAAGGTTGTTTTGTCCACCACTTTGTAATATTGCATCACATGAAAAAATAGAAGTTTTATGTCATACATCTGGAAACAAATAACCAATTTTTCAAGATTTAGTGAAGCTATTTTTCTTTGGTAGGCCATACTAATGAATGTTTTAAATGTACAAGACCCTCATTTTCAGAATGCGGGCTGTAAAAACATTTTAGCTTAGTGTTCTACATATACGGTACTATATAACCGATTTCAACATAATTTGTATACAGGCAGTATCTACGATCATCATAGAATGTGCTAATACAGAAAAATTTTGTCCTATATTTATGAAGATCGTCAATTGAAAAAAAATGTAGGTTTCATTCCATAGCTCGAGGACTACTCATCTGATTCCTACCAAATGTTTTACGCAAGAAGTGCTATATTATGGTATGTAAACTAATAGGTTTTAGGCATGGCAGACCGTTTCTAATGGTGTAAGTGTAAAAAATGTATATTATTGTATTATATCTGTTAAACAATTCAACAAAATTCAACAAAATTTTGTACACTGACAGTATTCATCAGCAGCAAAAATTATGCATACAATGATACTATTTTACCAGCCTTTTTGCAAAATAGTGCCAGGTGAGTAGATTCAACAGTTTGCCATACTTCCGGGACAATTCAGCAAAAGTCATCCAAATTTTGCACACCGGTAGTTCTAGCGAAGGTCATGTGAAATTATATGAATTAAGTAGGTGTGAGGCATTAATTTTCGAAATGGTGGCCATATACATATTCTGAAAAGTTTGGCATACCTATGTAACAATTTAACCAAATTCAACGAAAATTTTTTGCTGGCACTGTCTATTAGAAATATTGTATACAGAAATGTTCTTTTATGCAACATTTTAAATTGCCACCTATTAAGAAGATAAGATTTTTATGCCTAACATCGGCGACCAATCAACCATTTCCCACCAAATTCTTCATATAAGTTGTGCTATGGTAGGCCATGTAAATTTTCGTGCTTTAGGTGCTTCACACACTTATTTTCAAAACGATGACCATGTAAATATTAAGGTAAGGTAACCCTTTCTTCCAGTACTTTAGACTGATATTAACTGTATTTTTTGGGTTAGAGTAGTAAGTAAGGCACGTAGGTATATATTTTTGTCTCGCTACCATTGTATTAGTTTCTGGTTTCATCTTTGATGATATTGCTGTCAACGAGACTAATTATGTAAGCTATTAAGAACTTCATTAAAAATAATTTGCACCCATGTAGAGGAAAGTAGAATTTTTATTAATATCGCTACCTTTTTGTTAATTAATTAATTTGCAAAGTAATTTTTTTTCATAATCGCTACACCGTGTGTAGGTAATGGTGCAAACAAATATAGCCCCTCTCTTTTATTTAATAGATTTTTAGATTACTTTTCATAGAGGCTTATGAGATCACATTACTATTTATGTGTGTGTCTGTGCGTATGTGCCCCCCCACCCTCGGAAGCCTTTTTTCAATTTTTTAACGCGTCAATTGAATTTTACCAAACTCGGTACACTTATATTACTAGGTAAGGACACCTGAATTTTACAGTTTTCGTCCACGCCGGCCGCTAACATTTAAAATTACGGTCATTTTAGTATTCAGAACTGTATATTATATCTCGGAAACCATTGAGGCGATTTAAAACAAATATTTTGTACGCTGGAAGAGCACCGTGTAATAATTTTATTTTGAGATAGATATCGATGTTGGTCTGCTATTTTGGATGATACCACCAAATGCAAAATTAAAATTTTACATTATATCACGAAAACTATTACACCAATTGTCAACCAATTTGGCAAGTAGGTAATACTATGAAACACCAAGTAAACGTAAGTAATAGAACTTTATTAGGTTCTTAGATTCACAATGGCGTCAACACAAATATTTTGGGTATTTTGGGTATATCTTGTATATCAAACATACCGTTTAAGCAATTCCTAAAAAATTTGTTATGATGGAAATTTGTATTACAAGCAACATATATGCCAACACATAGATAGCCACTTTTGTCAGCCATTTTGTAAGATAGCACCATACAACTAAATAATTTTTT